>VSMD01006837.1:0-34531 GCA_008750895.1 Mirza zaza | reverse complement strand
CCTCTCCTCTTCTCTTTTCTTTTTTTTGAGACAGAGTCTCGCTTTGTTGCTCAGGCTAGAGTGAGTGCTGTGGCATCAGCCTAGCTCACAGCAACCTCAAACTCCTGGGCTCAAGCAATCCTGCTGCCTCAGCCTCCCAAGTAGCTGGGACTACAGGCATGTGCCACCATGCCGGCTAATTTTTTCTATATATATTAGTTGGCCAATTAATTTCTATTTATAGTAGAGACAGGGTCTTGCTTTTGCTCAGGCTGGTTTTGAACTCCTGACCTTGAGCACTCTGCCCGCCTAGGCCTCCCAGAGTGCTAGGATTACAGGCGTGAGTCACCGCGCCCGGCCAAGAAATATTTTTTTTTAATCAATGTAAAATACACATACAAAAGAGTTTATAAAACCAGTGGATGAGTTATCACAACTTGTAAACCAGGTATAACCCCACGTCAAGAATGAGAACATCGCCAATAGCTCAGAAACAATTTTTTGTCCCCTTCCAAACACTACTCCTGCTATTAGTGTCCTGACTTCTGACACTGCATTAATTTCACCTGTTTTTGAACTTTATATATAGCAAAAACCAAGTAACAGGTATTCTTTTTCTTTGACTTTTTTTACTTCACCTTTTGTTTTTTAGATAAATATAATAGAAGCTTATTTTCATTACTGTATAGTATTCTGTTATATGAATATTCTGTAGCTATATATATATACATTCAACTGGTGATGAACATTTGGGATATTTCCAGTGTTGGGCAATTATAATGCTCTGTGAACAACATAGCACCTGTGTGTTGTTGGCGTGTGCACACATTCATGTGACACATGTGTACTTGAGAGTGGAATTGCTGGGTCATGGGTCTACATACCTTAACTTCCGTAGTTTTAGCATAGTTTTCCAGAGTGGTTGTACCAATGTAGATTTCTACTAGTGTGTGATAATTCCTGTTACTACACATCCTCACCAGCACTTGGTATTATTTATCATTCTGGAAGGTATGTAGTGATGCCACCTTGTTTTAATTTGAATTTCCCTGATTAGTAATGAAGTTGAGTACTTCTTTCTGTTTATTGGTCATTTGGATAGCCAATTTTATGTTGTGCGTGTTCAAGTCTCTTGCTCATTTTTCTAATGGATTGTTTGTCTTACAGATTTATAGGCATTCTTTACATTTTCTGTATCGGAGCCTTTTGCCACTTAGGAGTGTTTCACATATTCCCCCTCTTCTAGTCTGTGGCTTGCTTTTTCAGCCTTTTAAATGGTATCCATGCTTTCTCCATTTCTCCAATGTGCCAACTGTCATAAATCAAATATCCACAACATTCTGGGTCTTCTTCTAGATTATATATTGTGTTTCTTTGGTCTGTTTATCTATCTTGTGTCAGTATGACATTGTTGAATATAATAGCTTTATAGTAAGTCTTGGTATCTAATAGAGTAAGTCCTCCCATTATATTTTTCTTTTAAAAAGTATCTTGGCTATTCTCGGCCCTTTATGTTATCATACATACTTAAGAATCAGATTGTCAGCTTCCATATATCAGTAAGCAGCTAACCAACCAACAACCCTGTTGAACTCTTACTGGGATCACATTTGATCTATAGAACAGTAAAACTTGACATCTTTACAATATTGAATCTTCTAATCCATAAAAATCATATATCCCTTCATTTATTTGCCTTAATTTCTCTTTGTATTTTATGATTTTTTTGTGCAGATTTTTCACATTGTCTTGTTAGAGTTCTTCCTAGTTGTTGAAACATTATTTTAATATTATCTTTCTTAACTTCATTTTCTGTATTTTCTTTGTTTTGGCTAAACAAAAATATGGTTTTATTTTGTTTTTTTAATATACTTGCCCTATATCCAGCAAATTTGCTTATTAACTAATAATTATCTGTAGACTCAGGCTTTCCTGAACACACAGTTGTATCATCTGAGAATAGCAGCAGTTTTAATTCTTCATTTCTAATTTTTATACTTTTATTTCTTTGTCTTGCCTTCCTTGACTGGACCTCAGAACAGTGTTGACGTGATGATGTTGGGTTTTCCTGACTCAGTGGCAAAGCCTTTTCTAATATTTTATCTTTATTTACTTATTTATTTTGAGACAGAGTCTCGCTTTGCTGCCCAGGCTAGAGTGAGTGCCGTGGCGTCAGCCTAGCTCACAGCAACCTCAAACTCCTGGGCTCAAGCAATCCTCCTGGCTCAGCCTCCCGAGTAGCTGGGACTACAGGCATGTGCCACTATGCCTGGCCAATTTTTTCTATATATATTAGTTGGCCAATTAATTTCTTTTTATTTATAGTAGAGACGGGGTCTTTTGCTCAGGCTGGTTTTGAACTCCTGACCTTGAGCGGTCCTCCCACCTTGGCCTCCCAGAGTGCTAGGATTACAGGCATGAGCCCCTGCTCGTGGCCTTTACTTTTAAATTTGATATATGCTGTTAGTTTTTATTTATCATTTGGATTAACAAAGTTCCCTTCTAATCATTGTTTGCTTGTTTTTTGTTTTGGTTTGGTTTATTTGTTGTAAGAGAATTCAATCTTGTCAAGTGTTTTTCTATATCTATTAAGAAGGATATGATCTTTCTTTTTTGTGCTATGGTGAATTACATTAAATACATATTTTTAATAGTAAACCATTCATTCGTACTTGGAATAAACCTCACTTGGGTCCTAATTTGTTGTCTTTATATATCATTGGATTTGGTTTGATAATAGTTGTTTAGAATTTTGCATCTTTATAAGACTGAGATGAATTTCCTTTCTTACAATGTCCTTGTCTGGTTTCGGTATCAAGATTTTACTGGTCTCACTTTTTCTATTTTCTGAAAGAGTTTTTGTAAGAGTGGTACTATTTTTTTCTCTCTCTCTTTTTTTTTAAGATAGTCTCACTTTGTTGCCCAGGCTGGAATGCAGGGACATAATCGTAGTTCACTGTAGCCCCAAACTCCTGGGCTCAAGCGATCTCCCTGCCTCTCAGGCCCCTAAATAGCTGGGAAATACAGGCTGGCACTACCATGCCCAGCTAATTTTTAAATATTTTTGTAGAGATGAGGTCTCGCTATATTGCTCAGGCTGGTCTTGAACTCCTGACCTCAGGTGATCCTCCTGCCTCAGCCTCCCAAAGTGCAGGGATTACAGGTGTGAGCCACTATGCCCAGCCCATGTTTTTCTTTAGATTGTTATAGAATACATTGGTGACATCATCTTGGTCTGATATGTTCTTCTTCTGATGCTTTTTAATTGGAGACTCAATTTCTTTATAGATTATAGGACTATTCTGGTGTTTAAAATTTTTTTATGTCAGTTTTAGTAAGTTGCAGTTTTCTAGGGATTATCTTAATCTAAACTTGAAAATTTACTATTATAAGGCTGACCATAATATCCTTTTGTGATTAGTATCTTAGCTTCATAAGCTGTGTCTCCTTTGCTATTTCTAAAATTGGCTACTTTGACCCTCTTTTTGTTGGTCAGTATCACTAGATATTTCTCAGATATTGTTAATTTATTAATTTCATTCTCTGTTTTTCTGTTTTGTATTTTCTGGTCTTCATTTCTTTTAGTTTCTGTGGCTTTAATTTGTTGTTTTTCTAACTTTTTGAGGTAAGTGCTTAGCTCATTGATTTTTCTGTCTTCCTGCTTTTCTTTTGCTTTTCTTTTTTGAGACAGGGTCTTGCTCTGTCACCTTGGCTAGAGTGCAGTGGTGTCATCATAGCTCACTGCAACCTCAAACACCTGGGGTTAAGCAATCCTCTTGCCTCAGCCTCCCAAAGTGCTGGGATTACAGGCATGAGTCCCCACACCTGGCCAACCTGCTTTTCCAATATAAGCATCTAGTGGTATAAATTTCCTTGAAAGCAGTGCTTTTGTTGCATCCCATTCATTTTTTTCTTTTATACCCTATATTTTGATATGTCATATTTGTATTATTCAGTTCAATATATTTTCTAATTCCTTTGGTCCATGGGTTTTTAAAAAAGCATATTGGTTATTTTCTAAACATTCAGGAGATTGTTTAATTTTCAAAATACTGATTTTGGGCCAATTATTATAGTCAGAGAATTTTTGGTCTTTTGAAATTTGTTGAGACCTGATATATGGCTTAGCATTTGTTCAGTTTTTGAAAATGTTCTCTGTGCAGTTGAAGGAAATGTCTGTGATGGGACTCTTGGCTATACTTCTCTGTATGTTTCACTTAGGTAAGATTTATTTAAATCAGAATGTGCAAGCTGTCTGCATTCTTAAAATTATTATGCTGTTCTTTTGGTTATGTAGGTTTTAAAATCTCCCACTGTGATTGTGGAATTGTCTGTTACTCATTATGGGTCTATCAATACAATATTTGCTTTAAACATTTTGAGGCTATAATTTTAGGTGCATACAAATTAAAATTGCTCTCTCTGGCAAATCAGGTCATTGTGGATGTCTCCCTCTGTCTCTAGTAATGCTTTTTTGTCTAAGTGTAACCTGATAATAACATAGTTAACACTAGCTTTCTTTGGTTAATGTTAGGATGTTATCATTTCCCATTATTTCACTTTTAATTTTTCTATGTCTTTATATTTTAGATGATTCTTAAGGACATAGAGTTGGATTTTATTTTTCAACCCATGTCACAGTCTTTCCAATTATATTTTATAGAATTACTAATATGAGGTAATTCTGCTCTCTTTATTTGCTTTTTGTTTCATTTATATTTTGTTTTTCTTTTGGCATTCTTTGGGATTGTCTAAATATATTATTTCAATATCTGCCTGTGTTAATTTGGTAGTCATATGTATATTTATTTTCATGTTATTTTAGTGATTACCCAAGAAATTATAACCTATCTCCTTGGCTTACTAATTTTTAATAAAAATCATTTTTATTGTTTTTAAACCTTTATTTGACATTATAAAGATCATAAAATGCTCAATTTACTATACTCTAGGGTTAAAGCTTCTATTATTTTATATTTTTATTTTCTCTGTGTTTAGGTCCCATAAGACATTATGATGATGATGATGATGATTACATACAAACAGTATACATGTTTGACCTTCCATCTGAGATTAATTTTCTTCTGCTTGAAAAATAGCCTTACTATTATTATTTTTTTTTTTTTAGTAAGAGTCTACTGATAATAAATTTTCTGTTGTCTCTCTAAAAATGTCTTTATTTCTCTGTTATTCTTGAGGTATATTTTTGCTGGCTATGAATTCTAGATTAGTAGCAACTTTTAGTACTTTAATACATTGACTGCCACACTAGAAAAAAAGAAATGTTTTTCCTGGGAGCCACAGTGTTTTATTACAAAAATAGAATAAAAACTTCAAAAACAGGCCGGGCGCGGTAGCTCACGCCTGTAATCCTAGCTCTCTGGGAGGCCGAGGTGGGCGGATCATTTGAGCTCAGGAGTTCGAGACCAGCCTGAGCAAGAGCGAGACCCCATCTCTACTATAAATAGAAAGAAATTAATTGGCCAACTAATATATATAAAAAAAAATTAGCCGGGCATGGTGGCACATGCCTGTAGTCCCAGCTACTTGGGAGGCTGAGGCAGCAGGATTGCTTGAGCCCAGGAGTTTGAGGTTGCTGTGAGCTAGGCTGACGCCACGGCACTCACTGTAGCCTGGGCAATAAAGTGAGACTCTGTCTCAAAAAAAAAAAAAAACTTCAAAAACAAAACGATCCTTTCTAATTTAATGAAAAATTTGTTATTTTTTATTGTTTTCTTGGTGTGAGTTATATACAACTTGAAAAATAGTTCACAAGGCTCTCAAGGTAAAGAGACATGTGAGTTACATGTACTTCATTAGGCCCTAGGCTCAAAACTAGCGTGAGTTAAATACAACTCACATGGCAGTTAATATGTTAAATGTATTAGTTTACATAATTTCATGTTAAAGTTGGCTGTCAGACTTACTGTTATTTTCTTTGTTTGGTTTTGATCCACTTTACTGTGTTATTAGGTATCTTTTGTTTTTTCCTGCCATTTATAAGAAAAATTATTGAAATAATTTGAGGCCAAGGGAGATAATATGTTCCAGACTACATTTATGTTTGCTTCTGACTGAGCAAGAACACTAGCAATTGCAGCTCACTTAAATTGGGATTGAGCTGGTTGGAACTGAGTTTCAGTCCTTATGAGGGCCAGTCTAATAGTCATTTACCTTTACACTCCTAGGGTGTATCCCTTGTGGTCTCATTCTAAGACATGGATGTTTTACCGTGCTCTCGGTGTCTGTCTGTCTGTCTCTCTTTCTCTTTCTCATACACCACACAAACACATACATACACACGCACCACCCTCCTAATCCCCTAACCCTAGTCATTGGCAGACTCTGAACTCAAGTTTTATATTCCTGTTCCTTTAATAACAGCTTTGCTTAGCCTCTTTTTGAAGCAGCAGATCATCCTAGGGAAGAGCACCACTGTTGGGCTTACCTCTCTGGGATACTTTCTTCTCTGAGATTTTTGGCCCCATATGGTTGCACTGCTTTTTTAGATGGCCACTGATATCAGAGATGTTTTTGAATATGCTGTCCAGTTCTAACTGCTCTCAGCAAAAGGTTTGTTATTACTAGAGGCAGAAGTCTTAACATGCATTTTTTGTTAAATAGTTTTATATTTCTTAGCTGTTGGACTCATTTCAGTTCCATGGTTCCTATTTATGTCTTGCTTGCAAATAATTCTAACAGTTGAATGAAATTACCAAGAAGTATACTTAGAATCACAATGGCCCAGTGGCTTTTCAGTCTCAGTATTTTAATTTTTTGGCTTTAAATTATTCTCTGATTCAGTTTTAGCATCTCTTTAATTCCTGAAGATTTTTTTAAAAAACAAATGACATTCAGATTTTATAAATAACCTGGTACTGTATAATTAAAGTTTATAGTAGCTGTCTTTTTCATTAGGTTATTTAACTGGTATATTATTACTTTTTTGTGGCTGTTAAATCTTACATAATGGTTATAAATATAGATTAAATTAATACCTGGCCACAGTCTGTAGTTTTACTTTCCGTAGTTTGTTATCTACAGTCAACTGTAGTCCAAATTAAATGGAAAATTCTAGAAATAAATAATTCATATATTTTAAGTTGTGCTCCGTTTTGAGTAGTGCGATGACATATTTATACAATCTTGCTCAGTCCCTGGTGGGATGTGAATCCTCAGTTTGTTTAGCTTCTATACTCTATACTTGCTGTCCGCCCATTAATTACTCAGTAGCTGTGTTCAGATTAACTTGTGTTCAATTCACCCTTGTTTTACTTTATAATGGCCCTAAATTTCAAGAGTAGTGAGAAGCCACAAAGTGCTTCCTTTAAGTGCAAAATTGAAAGCTCTCAACTTAATAATGAAATGAAAAAATTGTATGCAGAAGTTGCTAAAGACTATGGTAAGAATGATTTTTCTATTTGTGAAATTGTGAAGAAAGAGAAAGAGATTCATGCTAGATTTGCTGTTGTACCTCAGAATGCAAAAGTTATGGCTACAGTGAGTGATAATTGCTTAGTTAAGATGGAAAGGGCATTACGTTTTTGGGTGGAAGACATGAACAGAAGTGTGTTCTGATTGACAGCAGTCAGGTTCAGAACTATCTGAGGTTTCCGGCATCCAGTGGGGGTCTTGGAACACATGCCCCAAGGATGAGGGGCAAGTACTGTGTTTACATGTCCATGAAACTGGAGTAAATTTATCTGATGTTAATTTTCTCATTTCTAGGACACTTTCTTCATAAACAATGAACCCCAAAGTTACAAAGACACGCTACCTGATAGTGGTGATTCTGTACTTAGAATAAGCACCATTGCTTCAGCCATTGCAGATGCATCAGTTAGTACTGATCCTTCCCAACTCGCTGCCATGATTAAGGCTCTTTCAAATAAAACTGGAGACAAGACTTTTCAAGAAGATGACAAACAGAAGCACTGTTTCATTGTGTCTCATTTCTTACCTAATGATTTAGAAAAAAGTAATGGGTCCAATGCATTTGATATGGAGAAATACCTTAAAAAAACAGAAGTTAGTAGATATGAAGGTGGATTGGAAAACTTTTCAAGAGCTGGGATGTCCGATATTTGGGATTTATCTTTGCCGAAAGAACAAACCACTCAAGACATTCGTATAGTGGACTTAGGTGCTACTAATATAAGTGTAAGGGAACCAAAAGAAAACATAGCAGCTATTTTTTATGGTGAAAATGGAGAGAGTGAGAATCAAGAATCATTAAGAACAATAACCTCTTCAAATTCACTTGTTACAAATATAAGAGAGAATGAGAATGCAATAGTTGATGTGAAGACATCTTCCACTGACAGCAAATTCCCAGATACTGGTAACAGTGAAAAAGCTACTTCAGTTTCCCCTCCACCATCTAGTAGTTACTCATCAATATGGAACCCCAGAATAACATCCGTTTGGCTGTGTGAAGAGTGTAAAGAAATACAAGATAGTAGAGAAAATCAGAAGCAAAATGAGTATGTTACTGAAACAAGCAACAGTGAAAAGCATGTGACTTTTGAAAACCGTTGCATAGTTTCACCTAAAAATGTTGGTAAGTATCTGAGTAATTGATCACATCATGCACAAAAGTACACAGTTTTTTTTTTTCTTTTCTTATTGGAAAATACACCTTTCTGATAGATTTGAAAAATACCTCTCCTGAGTGTGGTGGACGTGGCTCAAAGGATGACCAGGAGAGCTTCAGACCTTCCACTTCACCACTGAGTCATTCTTCACCTAGTGAAATTTCTGGAACAAGTTTATCAGGGTAAGTGCTCACTTTTTTTTTTTTTTTAAATAATAAAAATATGTACTCAGTATTAGGAAAATTGGAAAAATGTGTAAACAAGAAAAATTACTATAGGTTCATCTCTCAAAGGTAATTATTGTAAGTATTTTGTGAATTTCTTTCCTGCCATTTTTCTGTGCAAATTTTTGTACTCTGCTTTATTCACTTATTATAACAATGATTCTCTGTATTTGAAAGAAATAGGGTAATACTACAGACTGCATAATGGATATCTTGGTTTAGTTGATACTTCTGGTGGGTAGTTTGAATCTTACTATGTTTTGCCATTTTTGTGATACTGAATTGAATAACTTTACTCATAAAATTTGTATTTTTTGAAGTTTTCTGTTATGGCTTTATAAGAGATCTTTTATATGTTTCTCTATTGAAAGATTTTAATAAATGGAAAAATTTGCCTAGCCAATGAAATTATCAGAAATGTTAAATATAATTTCAATTTGTTTTACATCATTGTATTTCAAAGATATCTATTAACTATTTCCCAAGATGCAATTGAAGTTTTTCATATTCTTCTGAAATGTGATGTGGGTTGGCTAGAGCTAAATAGCAATGGAGAGCTTAGTTTTTTCAATGACTCCTTGTAGACCCCTCATTCTGGAACACAGTCCTTTCTTACCTAATAACTTATTAAAGGACACTAGACGTTCATCCAGCCCAAACAAATTTGAAGGTCATCTGGCTATGACATGTCATAGTGTCTTTAAAAATATTTGGTTTACGCTTTCTTACCTTAAGTTTCTCATAGGGATTGCTTTGCTGTCTCTGTGGAATGTTAGAGGGAAATCTCAGACAAGCCTGATTGTTTTTGCCTTGGAATTGACTTGATATTTTTGCAGGGTTTTTTAGCCAAAGATTCTTTATTTTTCAAGTTCAGTAATTTTATTAGGCTATATCTCTGTGTTATGTCTTTATCATTATTTTGCCCTATCACACAGTATACCCTTTCAATATTCAGATTCAGGCATTCTTTTTTTTTTGAGACAGAGTCTTACTCTGTTGCCTGGGCTAGAGTGCCATGGCATCAGCCTAGCTCACAGCAACCTCAAACTCCTGGGCTCAAGCAATCCTTCTGCCTCAGTCTCCAAGTAGCTGGGACTACAGGCATGTGCCACCATGCCCAGCTAATTTTTTTCTATATTTTTAGTTGGCCAATTAATTTCTTTTTATTTATAGTAGAGACGGGGTCTCACTCTTGCTCAGGCTGGTTTTGAACTCCTGACCTTGAGCGATCATCCCGCCTAGGCCTCCCAGAGTGCTAGGATTACAGGCATGAACCACCATGCCCGGCTCAGGTATTCTTGTATTTAAGAAAATAATTTTTTGGGCCGGGCGCAGTAGCTCACGCCTGTAATCCTAGCACTCTGGGAGGCCGAGGCAGGCGGATTGCTCGAGGTCAGCAGTTCAAAACCAGCCTGAGCAAGAGTGAGACCCCGTCTCTACTATAAATAGAAAGAAATTAATTGGCCAACTAATATATATAGAAAAAATTAGCCGCGCATGGTGGCGCATACCTGTAGTTCCAGCTACTCAGGAGGCTGAGGCAGAAGGATGGCTTGAGCCCAGGAGTTTGAGGTTGCTGTGAGCTAGGCTGATGCCACAGCACTCATGCTAGCCTGGGCAACAAAGTGAGACTCTGTCTCAAAAAAAAGAAAGAAAAGAAAATAATTTTTTGAATCATTTCTGAAAATTGATCTTGCTCCATTTTCTCCCACCCCAAGAACTGTACTGTTGCATATGTGGGATCTATTGTGCTTGACGTCTTCATTTACTTTCTAATTTTTTTTAAAAAAAGCCTTTTTATTTTGAAATAGTTAATAGATTCACAGGAAGTTGCAAAGATGGCATAGAGAGGTCCTATGTGCCCTTCACCCAGTTTCCCCTAGTGGTTTTGTCTTCATTATTATAGTGCAGTATCACCACCAGGAACTTGACATGGGTGGGGGTAGAGTTTGGTGTCATTTCATCACTGGTGTGGCATTTCTGATCTCTAGGTTCCTGACTGTGTTTTCTGCATGTCTGTTTTCCCTTTGTGTACTTTCCAATTTTATCTTGTTTTCTTTGGTTTTGACTTTTTTTTTTTTTTTTTGAGATAGAGTCTCTCTCTGTCGCCCAGGCAAGAGTACTGTGACATCAGCCTAGCTCACAGCAACCTCAAACTCCTGGGCTCAAGCTAGCCTCCTGCCTCAGCCTCCCAAGAGTAGCTGGGTATACAGGCATGTGCTACCATGGCCAGCTAATTTTTTCTATCTATTTTTAGCTGTCCAAGTAATTTCTTTCTATTTTTAGTAGAGATGGGGTCTTATTCTTGCTCAGGCTGGTCTCGAACTCCTGAGCTCAAATGATCCACCTGCCTGGGCCTCCCAGAGTGCTAGGATTACAGGCGTGAGCCTCCGGGACCAGCCCTTGGTTTTGACATTTTAAAAATGTATGCGAAGGCATTTAATAAAAACTGTACTCTATAATGACTTATAGTATTATGATTTTTCTCTTTCAAACTACCCTTTACTGCAAGATACCGGACTGGAGGGTTGCACTCCTGGACCCATCTGCTTTTCACTTTTAAGAAAATACATATGTTTATTATGTGTAGGTAAATGTGCCTTAGAGAAATACTCAACTTTCTCATCAGTTTGGCATATAGTCAGATATTTTGAAATGAGGTCATCTCGTTTAGCTTCCTAAAGTGACCATGAAATTGGGAAGCTCACTCCGCATGGGTAATCTAGCCAAGCACGTGTACTCTCGCCTCTCTGCCTGGGGCAAAACCAAGGGACTTAGTGAAAAAAGGTCCATTTATAAGAGGCTAAGTATGCTCTCAACTGAATTTGAAATTGCTGGTGAATACAATATGAGTTGATCTTGTCTTATTGAGTTGCCTAGCATGTATTTTTTCTGCCATACTCAAATACCTGTTGAAGTCTCTTGACTTGTGTCTGGCATTTGGATTAATCCGTGAATTCTTCAAGGGTAGGGTTTACCTTACTAGCAAGCTTACAATCAAATTGTGGCCCACCTCTAACCCAAGATTTCCCATTATGTATTTTCGTGTTATATTTTTATTGATGTATAATTAGCATACAGTAGATCTTAGCATACGACTGTAGGGTAGGGGTTTCATTCAGTGAGTTTTTGACACTTAGATATACCGATGTAAACACCACCTCCTAAAATATATAAAACATTTTCATCACTCCAGTAAGTACCCCTGTTTTTGTTTTTGAGACAGACTCTCGCTCTGTCACCTCAGGTAGAGTGCAATGGCGTCATGATAGCTCACTGCAACCTCACATTCCTGAGCTCAAATGATCCTACCTTGGCCTCCCAGAGTGCTAGTATTATAGGGGTGAGCCACCGCACCTGGCCCCTGCCTTTTTCCAGTCAGTTCTCCTCTCCTTCCCCCATCTTGGCACCCACTTTCTGATTTATGTCACCATAGTTTAGTTTTGTCTGTTCTTGGATTTCATATAAATAGAATCATACAGGATGTTGTTTTTTTGTGCCTGGCTTCTTTTACTCAGCATGTTTTTGAGATTCATTCCTGTTGCTGCATGTATGCGTAGCTCATAACGTTTGTTGCTAAGTAGTCCTCTAATGCACGGATATGCCACGTTCTGTTTATCCATTCTCCTGGTGCACGGTATGCATTTTTTTCCAAGTCTAAATTTCTAGCTCCATTTCATGTTCCTACTATTGTTTTCCCTAATCAACTTAAAATGAATGTGTCAGTCCTTCAGTTGATTTTTTTCTGGAATATGGTAAACTTTGCACGAACAGTTCTTTCTTCTGTTGAGGAACTTTTATTTTCTGATACCTCTGACTATTGCTGGTGTTCCATTTATTCTCACCTCCTTTTGAGTACACTGGTTGGCCATTAGTTGATATACCCTTTTCTGGACATCCATGAATATTTCCTTTTTCCTCATTTTCATTTGTGTCTGCCTTCTGTGTAGGAAGGGATGGTTGTTCTGGTGTTCATCCCCTGCACCACTGACTTTTCTGTAGTATTGATTATGCTCTTCATTGCTGCCAACATGGACTTTAATTTTGCATTTATTCATCTTTTTAAAAATCCTTATACTTTGTTTATTGTAGTGAAAGGGGTTTGAGATTTTTTTTTTTCTAGTTCCTGTCAGCTCATATTCCATTTCCTCCTGATTTCTCTTCATGTCTTCTGTTTCTTCATCTGTCTCTTTCTTAATAATTTATATTTCTGCTTTGTGATCATTGTTCATAGATGTGATTGCTTCATTAAGTTTTTTTATATTCATGGTGAAATATTGGTCAGAATTTTCATCTGTTTGGTGGTACTGTGTTTCTGGTGAGTACACTTTATCTGGTAAGTTCTGCTGCTCACTAGCATTCCTGCTGGCTGGTCTTTTTGCTTCTAGCTAGTTTCTAGCTGGTCTGTAGAGCTGAGTTAGAGCTAGAGCTTCTAATTCCAGAACTGCCTTTGCATCTCTTTGTGACCAGCACCTTGGCAGTTTTGGGATTCCTTTGAAGTCTGACCTCTTGACTGAAATTTTTCTCCTTTTATTTCTACATGTGTTCATGCAGTTCATTTCTTATTACTTGAGGTAATTTAACCTAAATGCATTTGTTCCTGTCAACCAAAGGAGCCAAACTAATATAATGCATCACCCAGTAGTGATTCAGAACTTTTTTCATGCCGTATCATGGTGTCTGTGTGGGGAGTGGGTGGAAAGTAGGAGGTATATACAGGAACCCAGGTAGGTGCAAGTCATGCAGTAGCTAAAATAGATTGGAATTTGGTCAGTGATACTATGTCACCATTGGTCAGAAACTTACTAGTATTTTGACAATACTGTCTTGATTTGGGACTTTTTAGAGTCCAGAATTCAAATTTGAATTTTCTCCGTGTGTCCATTGCCCAGGTGCTGAACTTTGCACACACACAAAGATGGTGTAAGATCCAGTCAAGTTAAGAGCCAAATTCAAACTAACTGGTAGAGTGTTCAGTAGGTATGGAAACTGTTTCCAAAGAGGGCTTGCCACTGTTTCCTCTCCCGTGTGCACTTTGGCACTGTGACTTGGCCACTTGCATCTGGGCGTATAGCCTTGCGACAGGTCCTGACGAGCAGAGTGAGGTGGAAGTAACAGTAGTGTATGTGTGTATAAATAGGTGTGGGATCTTACTATTTATTGCTAGCTAATCTTTTTGTTTGTTTTACTTAATATATCACAAACATCTTTCTGAATTAATGGATAGTATTCAACAGCATGACTCTCTTTTTTTTATTTTTTTTGAGTCAGAGTCTCAATCTGTTGCCCAGGCTAGAGTGCCGTGGCGTCAGTCTAGCTCACGGCAACCTCAAACTCCTGGGCTCAAGCCATCCTCCTGCCTCAGCCTCCTGAGTAGCTGGGACTACAGGCATGCACCACCATGCCCAGCTAATTTTTTCTATATATTTTTAGTTGTCCAAGTAAACTCTTTCTATTTTTAGAAGAGACGGGGTCTCATTCTTGCTCAGGCTGGTTTCGAACTCCTGGCCTTGAGCGATCCGCCTGCCTCAGCCTCCCATAGTGCTAGGATTACAGGCGTGAGCCACTGCATCCAGCCCAACAGCATGATTCTTAATGGCCGCATAGTGTTTTATTGTGTATCTGTGCCATAATTTCCATAATCTAATTCCTCTTATATGACACGTAAGATTTCCTACTTAAACCTTTTTTGAAGTATTTATATTTACCATTAATTTTTTGCCTCAGCATAAATTCCTAGATATAGGATATCTGCACCAAGGGCTTCTGATAGCCATGTACCACTTAGTCGCTCCGCTGGTAGTTGTGCTGCCATACATTCCTGTCAGTGGTATATGACTGTTCCCATATCTTTGCACTTATCCACATGATGCTTTTTCTCATCTTTGTTCTTTGAGAGCAAGAATTTTTTAATGCTTTTGTTTATTGCTCTCTGTCAGGTAGTCAGTAAATTTTTATGGAATGAATAGCTAACATGGCTATATGTCTGTATATGGTATTTATTAATAAAGATGTCATGACATCTTTCTGTTACAGTAGTTTACCAGTTACTTCAGGAGGAATATAATTTATAATTTTGGATAATTAAGTACAAACAATGAATCCATGGTTGACTTATTTACAAGACTATAGGAAAGTACGAATGGTTTTTTGCTAATATAAATAATGTTAAGGAGTGAACAATTCCAGCCATGAGGTATTTTCTCTTTCAGATGTGCTTTAGAGTCCTTTGGTTCAACAGCTCCTCAAAAGCCTCCCTGTGAGAGCGGGTTGTCTCATGTGGCCTGTTCCCATGCTAGTGTGAGCAGGCTGACTTACGTGTCTGAACAGGAGAGCACCTATCCTACCACAGCCACAGATTACGGCCTGGAGGACTGCAAGGTGGGTAGCACCTGGAGTGTTTTTAGTAAGGCTCACAACTCTGAACTGTTATGGTTGTTGGATTCACACTAAATTTCAAGCCTGTATAACTTCTGTGTTGCTATTTTACCTTTAAAATGAACTTCTGTGTGGGTGTATATGTGTGTACATATTAAACAGCTACTCATGCTGAGTAGACACTAGAGGCATTTTAGTACTTGCCCTCACAAAGCTCTCAGTCTGCTGGAGAGACACTCACCGTGATGCACACGTGCCATGGGGATGCAGGAGTGACTAACAGCCTGACTGCAGAAGTTCCTGGGAGGGAAAGTGTATTGATGCTGAGTTTTGTAGGACTACTTGGAGTTAGGCTGGGAAGAAGCAGAGTGACAAACGGAGGAAGGTGTAGCTGTGAGGAATGCGCTGGGGTGAGGTGCTCCAGGAAGGGTAGGTTGCCTGCAGCACATCATGTCCATGAGAAAAAGGAGCTGAGGCTAGAGAATATGGAGAGACCAAACCATGAAGAGTGCTGAAGGGAAAATTTTAGAGTTTGAAGGCTTTTAAGCAGGTCATTGACATGATCTGCTTGAATGTTTTAAAAGCTTATTCCATCAGAATGGAAATCTAGAATTGAAAACAATAAACAATCCATTGAGCAGTGTAGAGGAGGGATTCGGGCAGACCAGCATCAGGGGCACTTGGCATGAGGCCACTTCAGTCATCCAGGCCATAGACAGGGTGGGCTTGGGCCGAGGTAGTAGCTGTGGGGATAGAAGAGAGGGAAATGGGGGAGATTTATGCAAGAGAAGCTAGTATTTTGTTGTCTGTGTGTGTCTTTTGTGAATGTGGCAGTGCTCAGTTTTTTAATGAGCTAAATATGACTCTTGTGGGTGTGCTATAGAGCCGTCCTCTGGCAGGCTACTAAATATGTGCACTAGAGTTACTAAATGGATGAAGCAGTGTCACACAAAACATTACACCCATTGAAAGCTGTCTTTTTTTTTTTTATTTCAGGATATTATGGGGTACAAACATTTTGGTTACATGTTATGAGTTTGCCTCACCCACACCATGATTTGAGGCACGTCTTTCCCCCTACAACGCTCACTGTGTCCATTAGTTGTGAGTTTACCCCCCCCCCCAAGAATATTACTACCATGTGAGCACCATAGTGTTGATCAGTCAGTGCCAGTTTGATGGTGAGTGCACGTGGTACCTATTCTCCCATCCTTGTGACACCTCACTTTGGAGGACGGGCTCAAGCTCTGTCCAGGAAAATATAAGAGGTGCTAGATCACTGTCATTTCTTATAATTGAGTAATATTCCATTGTATACATATACCAAATTTTATTAATCCATTCATGGATTGACAGGCACTTGGGTTGTTTCCACAACCTTGCAATAGTGAATTGAAAGCTATCTTTTTGATGTTGTTAGATATCGAGTCCATATATTCTTAGTTTAGTGGTTAAGAGCAGAGTTATAAAGTCAGACAACTTCTCTGCTACTTCCTCAGACAGTTATTACTAAACCTCCCTAAACCTGTTTCTTTATCTGTAAGGAGGAGTATGTGAAAGCAGTGCCTGTCCCCTATTAAGTCACCTCCAATGCATATTATTTGTTGTTATTAATAACTGGCAAATCTAATCTTTATCAGTCTCTTGTTTCTAAACCTTTGGTTCAGGAGAAATTTTCAAACCAACTACCAAAATCAATCAATGAGGATTAAGTATGTCTTTACTTGTATGTAAATTCCAGCCGGACCGCCCTGCTGAACTGTAGGTCTCACCCTTCAGGTCATGCATTATGTTTAAAGAAATGAGTATGTGAACATTGCCCAGAACCATTACTTCATACTTAAGAAAATATAGCCAGATAAGTTTAGAAATGGGAGAAGGCATAATGAAGATAAAAATTAGCACCTTGAAATCTTCAAGCATGTGCAACAGTGTAGACAAATAGAAGTGGTGGGAGGACCCATGAGCTTCATGTTGACTCCTAACCTCATGTCAGTATCATTTGAAAACTTGCTTGCCCCTACTTCTTCGGTACTAATTTATTTAGATTTTTATTACAAAGTCTACAAAAATAAATCCCTTAAATTTGCAAAAAATTACTTGACTCTTGTCCTTTATCTGTGTAACTTTTTTGGATGTAATTGGTGTATACCTCCTGTTTATTTTGTTCATATAATTTTCTTTTTATAAAACAATGAGTACAAATTTTTTAATATAAGCCTGCATTTCATAGCTGCAAAACTACTCTTTGTGTAAACTAAATCTTTTTTTAGAGGGATCATTTGTTAGATCTCTTTGTTATATTACTTGAGTTTATACCAACATGGTGTGAATTTGTTCAGTTTATCTATGAATTATTTAAAAAATTTTTTTTGCCATACTCAGAGTGATATCACCGGTGAATTGAGCACTACAATTATTCGGGCCAGTCCAGCTCCATCAGAAGAACAGGCTATGGAAAAGTTGAGAGAAAAAGTTTCATTTCAGAATAGTGTAAAAGGAACATTATCATCAATTATCCAGAACAACTCTGATATGAAAAAAGTAGCTGAAACTACTTCTCTGTGTAGCACACCTGAAGACATAAAATCTACCTTTAGATCATGGAAAGATCCTTCCTCCAAAAATGGAGATCTGTTGGAAACCGATGATGTAGATTTGTCCTCAAACCCTGAGGAATTGGACCCAGTCAGACTGGCTCTCTTGAGCAAGTCAAGTCTGAGCTGTGAGGCTGGGTCAGCCACGCCACATCTCCCTGTGTCACGCCAGGAGTCTGTGGACAAAGAGCAAAGAATAACTTCTAAAGATATGTCACCCACCAGCAGTGAGTTCAGTGGCCAAGTTTCTCATTGGACCACCTCTGGACACCAGTATCCTCCTGCTTCCAGTGGTACGGATCTTGGTTCTGCCACTGAGATGCAGCATGTGCCTGCCTCAGTGCCTGCACTCTTGACTCGACACTCTCTTAGCATAGCTCCCTTTGCCCAGCAGTATGTGGGAGCAGTCCCCTCAGCTGCAAGTGTTGCCTTGCCACAGTGCCATGCTGACAGTGCCAACGTCTGTGGGTTCTCAGGAGGCTATCCTTATCCTGCTGTCACAGGAGAGCATGTGCAAAACTCTGTGGCTGTCGGAATTTGTGTAGGACCAAATATCGGGTCTGGATTGACGGGTGCCTCTTCTCTTTGTAATCCGTATTGTAATGCTTTCAATCAGAACCTACTAAATACAGTGAAAGCTTTTCCTGTGCAATCTGTTGGTGCACATTGTGGAATTGAACCATGGGATTCAGGAATGACATCAGGATTTGGTAAGATGCTTTTTCTCTGTTGTTATTGTCACTCGCTATTATTTAAAAGTTGAATTTCTCAGATGACACCGTAAAACTAATTTGTTTCAAGGAGATACTAGTTGGTCTTAATTTCTTTTAAGTTTTCTTTAAAGTTTCTTTGTCCTCCATTGTGAACACCATGATATATTTCTGTGCAAGGGTCCCGGAAATAGGCTTAGATAAATCCTGAAACTTCAGCAGGCAAAAGGTTCCCTATGCCTTTGTCTGTCTTACCTCTTTTTTGCTCTGCATTTAGATTTTTGTTATTCTTTCATCTAGGAAATGTCCAGTTTAGAATCAAGTCCCAGAATGAGTCATCTTCTCCCTTGTAAGTCTTGGGGGCGACTGTTATAATAATGAGAGATGTGCCGTTATGCCCTCATCTGTGGGGGCTGCTTCTCTCTTGCTGATAGTCACTCGCCTTGGGTGCTGTCTTCTCTGCCCTCCAAGGTAACTGCATGAGGAGGGTGGAAAGATTGGTGCAATATTAAAAATCTGAATAGTAGACATATCTGGAAAGTTAGAGCCTTTGTAGTTTCTTTCAGGTTACGATTTGTGAGAAAAAAAGGAGGAAATTACTAACTGGTAATAACATCAAAGAATTGATTAGCTATAATTATGAGTTTGATCAATTTTAATTGTTTTTTTCCTGGACTGGATGGAAGCAGGAAAAAATTGTTGGCAGGCCTCTGCTGACATGTCAAGCACTCCTACATCTGGGGTACTTTATTCTGTAGCTCTTGGGCATAAACAGGTAGTCTTATACAATAATTTCCATTTAACCAAATGTGCTTTTAATCAGGTATTTGCTCTGATTTTTGTGTTACTATACTGTTTCCTTCCCCAGGGACTGTGAGAGTACCTGAGGAACTGAAGTTCCCTCATGCCTGTTGTGTGGGCATCGCCTCACAGACCCACCTCAGTGTGCTCAACCCAACCGATCGCTGGCTCCAGGTCAGCATTGGGCTTCTCAGTGTTAGTGTTAATGGTGGAAAGGTAAGCTTTCTGTGTTTTTCTCTTTTGACTTAACAATTGCATCATGATTGAGTGCTTTATGTTTTCACTCTCCAATTTGTCCCCACCCCCTTGACCTTGGAGACAGTCATTGGAATGGTGTCTTTTTTGGGGTCCCCATTTTGTGATAGTACTTACAGTATAAGTAGCGAAATCTGGATGTTTTGCATTTCCATCAGTTATTATTTATATTTTATTATTTATTATAAAATCATGTAAATTTGTTTTTAGCACAATTACTTAAATCACTGAAAGCTCTGAGTTCCTGGTCTCTACTTGGCATTTTTGTTAAATGTGGTCTAATATAAGTTACTGTCATTTGTCAAAGAAAGACAAAAGTTACTCTTAGGATCTATGCCTTCATTTAGTAAGAGGAGTATTTCTAATTTATCTGATCATTTTCTTACATGATCTTTTGAAATACCTGGAAATACGCTTTTAACATGAACTCTTATAACAAGGGTCTCCCACATGATCAAGTATAGCTCCTGTAATTCTAGACTCTAGATCTCCTTTCCTGATTATGACAACTATTTGAGCATCTATGTGAGGGAGGTGGCAATGTGGGCAGCAGCTGCTGTTTTGAAATGTCCCAGTTTTGCAACTGCTACTTGTAAACCCACATTGGTGGATGGATTGATTTACTCTTCTCTCTTACCTCTTAGTAGACTTAATTTACCTGGTAAAATCAGATGGCCTTTACCCCACCTCTTCCCTTTCTGAGCTTTTTTCTTTAGCCTTCAGATCGTCAGGTTAGATGAACAGCACATGATTAGAGGAAAGGAAGGGTTGAAGGTGGAAGTGAGATTCAAAGACTCTAGGGACATCTAGGAGTCTGAATGAAGTAGTGTTGTCTATGGGAGTGGTGAGTAGAAAAGAAGACCCTCATTCACAGCAAGGTGGGCAGAGTTGTATTTGCAGATGTGGGGCCTGTCCAGGACGTTAGCGATCAGCCTAACCCCGCCCCCCATGGCATGTGAAGCTGCAGAAACCACATCCCAGAGAGGTTTATAGAACTGTGGAAGCGCTCCCATTGGCACCGTCCTTTTTTAGGAAAGTGAGAGTCTAAATAAATGTGCTTGGCTTAAAATAGACTAGGGAGATATGGGTCTTTATGCAGTAAGAAAAATTCAACTTATGAAGCATTTTGACTAATTATACTTTAGAGACAATCAGTTATAAGATTTGGATGTTTTTGAAGAGGTAATCAATGTCTAAATCTGGTAGTTTGAGTGACTGGGACTAGGAATCTTAATCTAGTTGATTCTATTTCTTGATTTTCAATGTGTTACCATTTGTAACAAACCATATGGCTCTTTTTTAAAGGTGGATCTTTCAACATATCGTTGTTTAGTTTTCAAGAATAAAGTCATCATAAGACCTCATGCCACAGAGGAGATAAAAGTACTTTTTATACCATCCAGTCCTGGAGTTTTCAGATGTACATTCAGTGTTGCTTCCTGGCCATGTTCTGCAGATGCTGAGACAGTAGTACAGGCAGAAGCTTTGGCAAGCACAGTCATCCTCAGTGCTATTGCTGAGAGCCCTATAATCGAGGTAACTGTAAACGAGTCTTTGTCATACATGGCATTTTAATGAAGGCTGTTTAACCTCAGGAGTAATATTTGGGGAAAATGAATTTGTAGGCAAATATGCTGCAAAATTAGTTTCAAGTTAAATAGTTGGTTCTTATATCTTCTTACTTCAACATTTAAAATTATTTCCATTGTTTTACAGCAACACAAGTGTACTTGCTAAGATGTTTGCAAAGCGGATTATAACATTAAACCCTATTTTCTAGCTGATTTCCATTGTAATTTGATATATACCTAGGAAGGTGGCAGTGGTTCATATTCTTCTCCCATTTTTACTATATCAAGGAATATACCATTGCTTCATATTTTCTCTCTTTTCTATACCTGAAGATTATTTGCTGGCTGGAGAAGTTTCTCTTCTTTAGTCACTCATTTTCTAGAAGTGAAAGAAATTATGTCTAGCCAAATTGGGATAATAAACGGTCATTGGATTATATCCTCATTCGGGACAATGGCACCAAATCCTGGCTGCACACTGGAATAACACTAGGGGCTTTTAAATGCACCCCAATACTTGAGTCCCACCCAGACCAACTACATCAGAATTGGCAAGGGCATGGCTACATAACAGTAATTTTTGAACCTCCCAGATGATTACAAATTGCAGCTTCAGTTAACAACCACTGCTTTACAGAAGTGTCTTCTTGTAATTGGTAGTGAAATCAGGATTAACATATTGAACAAGATTAAGGAATGGGGGGGAGGGTACAAAACAGAGGAAAAACAGAAAAGCTCGTCACGGTACAGTCATGCATTGCCTGATAGTGTGGATATGTTCTAAGAAATGCATCATTAGGTGATTTTGTCATTATGCAAACATCATAAAGTGCATTTACACAAAACTAAAGGGTACAGCCTACTATACACCCAGACTGTATAATCTAGCTTATTCCTCCTAGGCTACAAACAGCATGTGACTATACTGAATACTGTGGGCAATTGTAACACCATGGTGGGTATTTGTGTATCTAAACATATCTCAAAATAGGAAATGTACAGTAAAAATATGGTATAAAAGATAAAAAATGGTACCTGTGTAGGGCACTTACCTTGAATGGAGCTTGCAGGACTGGAAGCTGCTCTGGGTGAGTTAAATGTGAAGGCCTAGGAAATTACTTGTACACTACTGTGGGCTTTGTGAATACTATATGTACATTTAAGCTGGTGATTTTTAAAAAATTTTTTTAAAATTTAGAAATTATGCAGTGACATTACAAGGGCTATGATATCACTAGGCATTAGGAATTTTTCAGTTCCATTATAATCTTATGGGACTACTACTGTATATCCAGTCCACTGTTGACTGAAATAGTGTTAAACAGTGAATGAATGTAATTAAAAATTAGTTGATTCCTAATTATTTGAGTCTGATGTCCTATTAAAGTTGATTTGTTGTTTCATTCAACACGGCTGTAACTGTGACTCCCAGTTTAGAGGTGGGTATGGGGAGTGAGGAGTAAGACAGCCTCCCTGGGAGGCTGAGAATCATTCAGGAATTTTTCCCCACCATACACATCTTCCAGGGGGAGTGCTTAAGTAACTTAGTTCAACAACAACTTTATTTTCTAAGGAATTGGCCAGGCACAGTGGCGCATGACTGCAAATCCCAGCACTTTGGGAGGCTAAGGTGGGGAGGGTAGGAGGATCTCTCAAGGCCAGGGGTTTAAGGCCAGTCTGGGCAATATAGCAAGACCCTGTTTCTACAAAAAATAATTAGCCAGGTGTGGTGACTATCGATAGTAGTCACAGCTACTCAGGAGGCTGAGGCTGGAGGATCACTTGAGCCCAAGAGTTGGAGGTTACAGTGAGCTGTGATCGTGCCACTGCACTCCAGCCTGAGTGACATAGTGAAACCCTGTCTCAAAATATTAATATATATATATATATATATATATTTTATTTTTTTCCTCCCCCCTGGAGAATGGAGGAGGAAGTAGAGTTTGTAGATGTTCTCATAAACTTTTAATGATCTTTTTCTTTTTGCTTAAGTGCTGTTTTTTGTACTTTTCAGTCAGCTTTGCTCTGCTTCCCATTCTCTAGGCCAGGGGTCCTTAAACTTTTTAAACAGGGGGCCAGTTCACTGTCCCTCAGACTGTTGGAGGGCTGGACTATAGTTTTTAAAAAAACTATGAACAAATTCCTATGCACACTGCACATATCTTATTTTGAAGTAAAAAAACTAATGGGCAAAAACACCCGCATGTAGTTTGAGGATGCCTGCTCTAGGGCACGTTTTTGACCTCTCACACTATTGATATTTTGGGCCTAAAAATTCTTAGGGGAGTGGAGAGAGGGCCATCTTACGCAGTGTAGAATATTTAGCAGCACCCCTGGCCTCTACTCACTGGATGTCAGCTGTATCCCTCCCAAGTTGTGACAACCAATAATGTCTCTAGACATTATCAGATCACCTCCAGTTGGGAACCACTAAGAACTAACGTCATTAATTTTCTGCATTTCAATACAGTCCAGTATGCTAGGCTTTTGAACCTACCCTTAAGCAGCTTACCTTTTTGTAGCAGTCATGAAAGTCATGTCTATACAATATTTGAAGTTGCCATGTTATGAGTGGCTCCGACAACTAATGAGTGATAGTGTAAGGTAGTGATTCCCAGCTAGTGAGCTCACTGGAATCACCTGAAGATTTTTTAAAAACACTGATGTCTGTGTCTGAGCCTTGAGTCCAACAGACAAGTTTAGGAACCAGTGGTATAAGAGAGAATTCAGTGTTAACCAGGCTAAAGTCGCCTTTTTGGAGGAGTGGTGTGAGAGGAATGGGGCCCTGAGGGACCAGCAGGATTTGACTAGAAAATAGCATTCCTTATGAGAGATGGTTGAGGAATTTTATATGGAGGCCACACCCATACAAGCTGTTGGATTACTTGATAAAGGGTCTCCTGGGTACCTACAGCAAACATGATATTTTAAAGTATATATGCCTTTATTTTACCAAGATATTGCCATATTTCTCCCTAATTTATGTTCCCAGAAGAAATGTGTGAGAGTTGCTATTATTGCTAACCTTTGTTATTGTTTTAAATTGTTTGCTTATTTCTTAGGTGTAAAACAGCATGTTTTAATTTACATGCTGGGATTAATGATGTTGAGCATCATTTTATATGTTTATTAGCCAGTCTGGTTTTCTCTTATCTGAAATGGTAGTTCATACTCCTGCTTATTTTTCTGTTGTTTTGAATATCTTCATCAATTTTTGTAGATGTTCCTTATATTCTAGATTTGCTAATTAAGCATTGCAGTTTTCTCCCATTTCTTGGTTTGTTTCAACTTAATGTTGTTTTTGGTTGGGCTGAAATTTTAAATATAACATAGTAAGGTAAGATCCTTTATCCCAAATACAAGACAAGGCTCTCTTTTCTTCCTCCACAAGAGTATTCCTTGGAAGTGATGCAGTAACTTGATAGTGTGTTCTTAAAATTCATTCCTTGGGGATGATGTATTAGCCTATTATTATTTGAGAGAGTGTTGGTTTGGGATGTTTGAAAAGTCACTTGACATAATTGCTTTTAAAAAAGGAGACTAAGAAATTTAACCAGATTTAGTGATTATTTCTGATGCTATGTAAATGTTGGATGTTATATGTTAGCCTTTTAAATGTCACTTAAACAATATGGTAAATGGTTAGGTGGAGAAATCTTGAATATATGTGTACAGAATAAATAAAAACAACTGCCCTATGTTATGTGGGTGCTTCAGCTTAGAATAACTTTCAGTGACGGCATCACATATAGATTAAAAAGGGATGTGGGATCAGTTTGGATTGATGTGAAGACTGAGCTTTCTGGACAGCTCAGAAAGCATCTTTAGGCCAGGTATGGTGGGTCACACCTGTTATCCCAGCACTTTGGGAGGCCTAGGTGGGAGGGGCACTTGGGGCCAGGAAGTGGAGACCAACGCAGGCAACATAGTGAGACCCCATCTCTACAAAAAATTTAAAACTTAGCTGGGCAATGTAGCATGCACCTGTAGTCCCAGCTACTTCCCTTGGGAAGCTGAGGCAAGAGGGTCACTGGAGCCCAGGACTTCAAGGCTAAAAAAAACCTATGCTTGCACCACTGTGCTTCAACCTAAACAATAGAGCAAGACCCCATCTCTAAACAAACAAAAGTATTTTAGTGATGATGAAAAAGCCACTGGTATTGGAGGTCCTCATCAGAGTTCGAATGCTGCTGTTTTCTGACTATAATCCACCTCCCACAGATAAGGACATGCTTCATTCTCACTTACTCGGGGCTCTGCTCAGATGTCATGGGACACTACTTATAGAAAGGCATCCCCCACCTGCCCTCCCACTTCCTTTTGTCCTTTTCTGTTTAGCACTTTTCTTCATTTGACATATTAAATATTCCCTGTTTATTGTTATTGTTTGATCCTCCTTTCCCCCATTAAAGTGAAAGTCACTTGGTGGGGAAGCAACTGTCTTTTTTGTTCAGGCGCATAGTGGCTCAATCAGTATTTGTTGAACTGTTGATTGAAAGTGCAAACAGCATCACATTGTGTGTGTGTGTGTGTGTGTGTGTGTGTGTGTGTGTACCAAAACCAATGAATATAGTCACTTAGCTATTTCATCTACGTTGCTAAAAGTTTATATATTAAAGTTGACCAAAAAATTTAAAGTACATTTATAATTTCCAAATGTGTTAGAAATGTTTTGGCTATCTTATTTTCTCTTTTTTTTTCACCTTTGTGGTCAGAATAAGGGATGGAGATAGATTGATTCTGTAGCCTACTGTGTTTTCAGTTTATATTGATGTTTCATGTGTGTTCAAAAGGAACGGCTCTGTTGGCCAGGTGGCTCACGCCTGTAGTGGCTCACACCTGTAATCCTAGCACTCTGGGAGGCTGAACTCTAGTGCTAGAGTGTAATCCTAGCACTCTGGTGTACACACACACACACACACACACACACAATGTGATGCTGTTTGCACTTTCAATCAACAGTTCAACAAATATTGATTGAGCCACTATGCGCCTGAACAAAAAAGACAGTTGCTTCCCCACCAAGTGACTTTCACTTTAATGGGGGAAAGGAGGATCAAACAATAACAATAAACAGGGAATATTTAATATGTCAAATGAAGAAAAGTGCTAAACAGAAAAGGACAAAAGGAAGTGGGAGGGCAGGTGGGGGATGCCTTTCTATAAGCGGGAGATCAGCTCTGCTGGCCAGGTGGCTCACACCTGTAATCCTAGCACTCTGAGAGGCTGAGACAAGAGATTGTGTGAGCTCAGGAATTCAAGACCAGCCTGAGCAAGAGCAAAAGCCCCGTCTTTACTAAAAATAAAAAAGTTAGCTGGGAACGATTGTACACACCTGTAGTCCCAAGTACTCAGGAGGCTGGGGCTGTAGAATCACTTGAGCCTAGGAGTGTAAGGTTGCAGTGAGCTATAATGACACTACTGCATTTTATCCAGGGCAATAATGCAAGACCCTCCTGTCTCTAAAAAAGAAAAAGAAGAAGAAGAAGAAGGGACTCCTTTTCTCTTAGGTGTGGAGTTCTTATGTGTTCATTATTAGCTCTGGTTAATTACTCTGTAGTCTAATCTATGGAATCATTACTAATAGTTTTTTTTTTTTTTTTTTTTTGGAGACAGAGTCTCCCTTTGGTGCCCAGGCTAGAGTGAGTGCCATGGCATCAGCCTAAGCTCACAGCAACCTCAAACTCCTGGGCTCAAGCCATCCTTCTGCCTCAGCCTCCCGAGTAGCTGGGACTACAGGCATGCGCCACCATGCCTGGCTAATTTTTTCTATGTATATTAGTTGGCCAATTAATTTCTTTTTATTTATAGTAGAGACGGGGTCTCGCTCTTGCTCAGGTTGGTTTCGAACTCCTGAACTCAAACGATCCACCCTCCTTGGCCTCCAGAGAGCTAGGATTACAGGCGTGAGCCACCGCGCCCGGCCTACTAATAGTTTTTTACCAGTATTTTTGTTTGCTTAGTCTTTCATCTTCTGAGAGTAGTTATGGATTTGAAATCCTGTACAGGGAATTATAAATTCTCTTAGTTTTGTGTTGGGTATTCTGCAAATGTATTGTTACATATGTTTAGACTTACAGTTTTATTTTCTAAGTAAAATGGTCCCTTTTAAAGTAATAATTCTCTTTATCTCTTTTGTTTTAAAGTCTATTTTATCTGGTATTAATATTGCTATGTCAGCTTTCTTTTGTTTACTAATTTCCTGATCTGTTTGTACCTTTTTATTTTTCATTCTTCAATATCGGTTTCATTATAATGTATCTTAAATATTCAGTTCAGTATTTTCTCTTTGTTTTTTCCCACCTTTCCTGACCCCTATTGAATGGATTAAATTTTCTCTGTTCATCTTTTGCATTAGTTTGGAAATTATATATTTCTATTTCCATTATTCAAATTGGTCATCCAAATATAAATTAATCAGGAACTCTGTTCTATTCTCACACAGCACAATAAGCTTTGATCATTTGAATGTTCTTTTTTTCCTTTTATATTATCTTTGACTAATATCATAGATGCACATGATTTTTAAAATGCCAGCATTAAAATTTTTAACAGATTGATCAAGCTATTTGTACATTTTTTGGCAATCATTGTGTCATTGTGTCAAGTGAGTCTCCTGCCTCAGCCTCTTGAGTAGCCAGGAGTACAGGCATGTGCCTCCATGCCTTGCTAATTTTTTCTATTTTTAGTAGAGATGGGTCTTGCTCTTGCTCAGACTGGTCTTGAACTCCTGAGCTCAAACAATCTGCCAGCTTTGGCCTCCCAGAGTGCTAGGATTATATGTGCCACCTTGCCAGGCCTAATTTTTTGATATGTTAAAATTTTTAACATGAGCTCACATTCATTGAGACTGATTTTTGTTTTAGGAATCCCATGTGTCCTGGTCTTTGGAAATGTCCCTAGAGAGCACTTTGCAGAAATGCAGGCGTCACTGGAGACTTTCATCATCGTCACCCTGGGGCCCCTGTGGCTGGTGTGTCCTAGGCCTAGGCTTTCACATTCCTGCCAGTGCTCTTCTGTGCCAACCCATCCCTGACAGGTTCCTTGTCATCTCCCTAGACATGTGGACAGAGTTATTCTATTTCTCTTTTCCTTTCTGGAAAGCATACTTCTTTGAATTTCTGGGCTTAATGAATGGAGTTCAAATTCCATTCCAGCCTCGCCCTTCCTGTAACAAGCTTGAGGTCACATGTTCCATTCTCTGGAGGGTGTTAAAACTCAGACTTGGGTGGTCCCAGACTGAATCTGACCCTAGACCTTCTTGGGCCTCCATGGAAGTCAGCTCCCACTTACCAGGTCTGCCTTTGATTTCCCTTCATATTATGTTTGGCTAGGGTAAAAAAAAAGTGTGCATGTATGTTTACAGTTAGTCTTCTGTATCCGTAGGGTCTGCATCCTTAGATTTATTTAACTAAACTCAAAGCAAAAATAATAGGAAAAACAAAATGAATGTGTGCATTTGTACTGAACATGTACAGACTCTCTACACGTGGATGTGAGGGATCTGTGTTAGGTTGGTCTCCCATGTTTAAAGAAGTCAGTCTGTCATGATAGTTGCCATTTGTTTAAAATTTTTGATATGTCTATTTTGATATCATTTTAAACTTTTTCAGTATTGTTAAAAGTTTGGATTAAATCTGAAAATGCCAAGATATTCATTATATTTTTGAAGGGAAGAGTCAATATTCTAATAATAGAAGTCAATATTCTAATAATAGAACTTATTGAAAGAAGATTCATATATTTTATGAAATTGTCAGTTCATCTTAAGATCTAATAGTCTTTTCAGAGTAGCAGCAGATAAGGTATTGCTTACATCTTTAGTGTATTTGAGTATATAAACTACCTCAAAAGCAAAATTTAACACTTATTTTTGAAGAAAATAAGCAATTATAAAATAGCCTGGTAAAACTTAGGTAAGTTTACCTTTAATGCTGACTCTTAATTTATGGTTCCAAAAGACAGTGATAGGAACATAAGTTGTGCTATTTATTAATATATTGCTTTTCATAAATCAGTCCCTTTTCTTTCATAATTAGGTAGAAACAGAAAAGACAGATGTTCTTGATTTTGGTGACTTGATTTATGGAGGCTGGAAAGCTCTCCCACTGAAATTGATAAACAGGACGCATGCCACTGTGCCAGTCAGACTGATTATTAATGCTGTAAGTACAGACATACAGTAGGAAATCGCATACAGAATACATTGATTTAAAGACACTGTTAAGATAATTCTTGGTTAATTTCTTGGCTAATTATGAATGTAAATTTTTTTAAGGATTTTGTTAACAAATTTAACATTAAAGCTTTGCTAAAACTGATTCTGCTATTTCTAAACAGAATGCCGCAGCCTGGCGCTGTTTCACGTTTTCCAAGGAACCCATGCGTGCTTCTGTGGCAGCTGGTCCTTACGCTGATGTAGGGGCTTGGCTGGCAGGCCCTTCTGTGGTCAGTCACATGATGCCTGCTAGTTATGATAGACAGGTAGGTGGGGTGGGTAGTGGTGGAGAACTGGCTTAGAATTAAAGGAAGTTCAGTTTCCAAACTGCTTTTCTGTCATTAAGATTTACCAGTATACATTAACAACATTTTTTATTTTATTTTATAGGATCCAGAATTTCTGATAATTTGGGTTCTTTTTCGTAGTCCAAAGAAACGAGTTGGTTCTTCAGGTATCATGTTTATATTTTGTGAGAATTGCTTTAGTCTTTAGTTAAACAGATTATAAATTTAAAACTTATTTCCTCTGTCAGTAAATGTGAATACTTTGAGTAATTTGTTAAGTATTTTATGTTGTTTTGAAAATGGGTCAGATGGCATTCTGTTTTGGGCCACACCTGTCTAAGTGTGGGTAACCAGAGCAGGTACCACTGAAAACCTTTTAGGGTTTTTTTTTTTTCTCTTAAATTGATCTTATCACACCTACCAGTTGGATGTTTTCTTTCTTTTTCTGTCTTTCTCTTGCTCATTTCTACTCCTCTTTTGATTCTTTAAAAAATCTTCTTGCCTAAACTTTCTTGTTGCCTCTAAGGGCATTGTGTTAGACTGCTAATGGCATTAAGAATTAAATAACTGTCTGGTTTTTGAACTGAAAGAATGAACCTTTATAGAGATTCTAGACTCAGCAGAAGAATTCTTGGCAAGAGTTGATGTAGAAGTTGACAGCCCAAATCCAACACCAGTTCTTAGAAGTGTTGGTCTCCGAGCAAGAGCAGGAATAGCTAGGATACACGCTCCTCGGGACTTACAGGTACCCTCATCTCTCCTCTTTGCCATTATTGTTTTGCGTCCAGGTTGATTTTACTTTAATTGTAACAGTTTTTTAAAATGTCTGTTTTTCCTACTCCTTTAGACTATGCATTTTTCGGCCAGTGTGGCTTCCTCAACAAAGCAACACTTACCTTTGAAAAATGCTGGCAATATCGAAGTTTATTTAGATATCAAGGTGAGAATTTATTTCAGCATCCTATGAAATAGTCTTTCCTCAGACTGTGAGAGCTCCTCACCTGAAGGCTGCTGTGCTGCCTACGCTGTCAGAGTGCCTTGGGGATCAAACAAAATCACCGCAAGTTTTAAAAACTGGATGTTACACTGGTGTGAAATATATGCTGTTGTACTTTAACTTTGAAGGCTAATGTCTTGAATACAAGGACCAGGTTCCATATTAGTTTCTGAAAAATTTGAATGTCATCCTGTGGCTGGGTGGAATTTGGGAAGAATGATCCTCACACGTAGACATTATTTCTGAGACCTCTGGGTGAGTGAGAAGGTATTAGTGACTGGGAATTGGAGGTGGGATGGGAGATAAGGTTTGTTATGAAAGAGGAAGAAGAAAAAAATACACTTTCCCTGAGAATAAGACATGTTGAGACAGTGACAGACACGAAGCAAGGGACAAATAACTTGTGCTAGTAAATGAGAAAGGCACACAAGACAAGAGTAATGAGTGAAAGCCGCATTTGCATAAGTTGGCATTTAATTATGATTATATCACTATTTAGGTCCCAGAACAAGGAAGTTACTTTTCAGTGGACCCAGAGAATCTATTCCTTAAACCTGGAGAAGAACATGAAATTATAGTTTCATTTACTCCAAAGGATCCCAAAGCCTGTGAGGAAAGGTAATATAGAAATGTTTATTATGACAAGTTTTTACTCATCTCTCAAAACAGCCACTCAGTTGTGCTTCAAAATCGATATCCCAAATGGTAAAGGAAATATATTACTTCACTTAATAAATTATGTAGCTCTACTTAATCTCTTGAGCTTCAAAGTTTTCTCTTTTTGTTACTAAAAATCTCCTTTTAAACCAACTGAATAGAAATTAAGAAATCACTATTTTCAAGTATATTCTGACAAAAGTAAATAATAGAATATCAATTTTGATGTGTCTCATTAACTTTTTCTTTCAGGCAAGAAAGAGAAAAGAAAGAACTTATCAGTTATTAATTTAAGATAATTTTCCCTATCCCTTCTCTAGGCCCGTGACTTTTTGACATTCATAAGTAAATATTAGCGTACGGTCAGAACACCCTTGTCATAGTATTTGAGCTTGCTTGCATAACCCTAGCTTAAGGCACACTCTCCTCTGAGACAGATGCGGCTTATCCCCCTGCCTGTGTTATAGAATGCTTTCATGGGCTCAGTCTGCTCTTAGGACCTTGCAGAAGAGAGAAGGCTGGCCTGCACCAGTGTGAATACTTATGCCAGGAATACTTGCCCTCAGGTTCCTTGGGCTGTGCATTTCATGTAACCAAAATTTTTGTACCCCATAATATCCTGAGTTAAAAAAATATTCCTTGGGCTGACTCCTTCTGGGAAGCTTTCCTCCGCTCTTCCCGAATTTCTCATAAAATGGTATTTTCCTAGCACCATGACTTCTTATATCCCACCATGTAGATGGTATTATTATCATTTCTCTCATCTGGATTCTTCTCTGGAGTAGAAGCTGAAAGAGTGGGGATAATATTGGATCATCAGCACTAGCTCAGTCTCTTGGATAAAAGAAGCATGTAGGAAATAGTTGTCAAAATAATTGAATATAGGATATTTAACTTAGATTTCTTTCTCTTTTTTAGGATCTTGAAAATATTTGTGCAGCCATTTGGACCTCAGTATGAAGTAGTGTTAAAAGGTGAAGTAGTTTCTTTAGGAAGTAAACCTCTGCCACCTGGATCTTGCAGCTCAGATATTCCATCGATTTTGTCCAACAAACAGTTTCTGGCTTGGGGAGGTGTTCCTCTTGGTAGAACACAGTAAGTGTCAAAGACTGACAGATAATCAATTATTTGTATATGTATTCGAGGAAAATTTTGTCATAGACACTATTCAGGCTAAATTATACAGACTTGGAAAAGCTTTCCAGATAGGCCGTGTCCTCATTCAGCCTTTCCCTTTAAAGTATATTCCAATTCCAATTCTATCTTAACTGGCTGCAAAAAGCCATTACACATTTGACCAACAATGCAGGAGCTACCAAAGGGGGAATGTTACCTCAAACCCACTGCCACTCAGTATTTTTCAGAAGACGAGCTGAGAGGTAGGTTTACAGAGAGCTGTGTAAAGAACATGCAGTCCATCTATTCTTCTAAGTGACCCAAATTATCTCATTCCAACAACCACATGGTTTTAGCAAAACCCAGAGAAGTGCTTTTGATGCACCATGCTTGGGCGTCACACTTCAGACCATACTGAAGGCACCTACAGTGGGGTGGGGGTGGTGCATCCTAGGAAATGGGATGCAGTGTTTAATGTTAAATTGTTCTCCTTTGAGACTCACTATATTATACAGATTTATCTTTAAAAGGACCTCTGGAAGAAGCTTCTGTCAGAAGTCTATAGCAGGAACAATTAGACTTCTCTCAAGCAGTAACTAGTTTTTTTCTTAACTTCTGGGCACAGTGGTTCATTTGACTGATGATATGACTCTCTTTACAGAAACCTAACCTCTCTCACCCCCACTTGATAACTCTACTATTTGAAAATTATAACCACCCCATTCTTTATAAATTAAAAAAATAAATAAAATGAAGAATTTACAAAATGATGTTTCCTTCAGGTAAGTCTTCCTGAAGTCAGTGTACCTGTGGAAGGCTTTTTCCACCAGAGCCAGTAGCTGAGGGATAGGGCATAGACCACAGCTTAAATAATTTCTTAGTTGCTGATTTTCAAAATCTGAGTAAAATAGAGATTTGCTCCTTTATTCTCTATTCTCCAATGAAGAGAGGATTCATATACTTTCAAAGATTGAAGTGTTTTTCTGTCTGCCAGCTGCTATTTGTATGTCCGTTGTAGTTGCATTGTAACTTTTTAAAGGTAGGATTAATTCAATATACTTTTTAAAAGACAACTTTGTGCAAATGACCCTCTTAGCCTAGAACCCCTTGTTTCCCTGAAAGCTAGATTGAGCTAAGTATCCCAGTGATATTTTATAAGACAGGTAATACCTATACATATAATAAGGTCAGTTGCAGAGCTATAATTGGAAATAGATTAAACCAGCCTCTCCGATAAGTTGAGTCCACATTTTCACTAACATGAGATTCCTAGGACTGTAGAGAGAGAATTCCAGGCTGCTGAGATGGCAGGTGTGGTCAGTCCATTTCTAGACATGGTGGTTGGTTTTAATTGCCTTTGTTTTTATAATTGTAGCAATATCCATTCAGGAAAACCACATTTAAAACATGTGATTGTTTTTAGGCTTCAGAAACTAGCTTTAAGAAATGATTCTACATCTACAGCTCAACATCTACGACTTCTTATTAGAGGACAAGATCAGGACTGCTTTCAGGTTTGTAGAGTACATGGTCTCTTGTTTTATCTTCTGTTTTGTCCAGGTCCAGAACACTTACATATGCAGTCCATTTGTGTTACTTATCTTTTAAGAGCTAGTGTTAATGGTATGTTTTATTTGTGCTACTGCTTTGTCTTATGCAGTGATTGTTTTTAAATTGTAGCTCCAGAACACTTTTGGTCCCGAAGAGCGATTGACCAGTAACTGTGAGATCAGAATTCACCCAAAAGAAGACATCATCATCTCTGTATTATTTGCACCTACTCGATTATCTTGTATGTTGGCTAAACTAGAAATCAAACAACTTGGAAATCGATCACAACCAGGCATTAAGTTCACAGTAAGATAATTTTATTGCTTTTTCCTCCTCCCCTCACGTTTATGACATGCTATAACTATTGGTTTCATGTTGGTAAATTTTATATACTCTGCTTTTTATAAGTGAATATATATGATTGTCTGCTTATAAATAAGTTAGGGAGTAATTATATGCTTTGTATAATTCTCAAGTTATAAAAGCAGCCATAGTAGTAGTCCTATAATTAACAATCTCTTCCAGTGCTTTTAAGTTTCATTTTAGTTTGAGAATTTTGAAATGGACCCACCTTTTCAGGAACATGTCTTTGGGTA
>VSMD01006827.1:0-36262 GCA_008750895.1 Mirza zaza | reverse complement strand
AGAGTCTCACTTTATTGCCCAGGCTAGAGTGAGTGCCGTGGCGTCAGCCTAGCTCACAGCAACCTCAAACTCCTGGGCTCAAGCAATCCTGCTGCCTCAGCCTCCCAAGTAGCTGGGACTACAGGCATGTGCCACCATGCCCGGCTAATTTTTTCTATATATACTTTAGTTGGCCAATTAATTTCTTTCTATTTATAGTAGAGATGGGGGTCTCGTTCTTGCTCAGGCTGGTCTCGAACTCCTGAGCTCAAATGATCCGCCCACCTCGGCCTCCCAGAGAGCTAGTATTACAGGCTTGAGCCACCGCGCCCGGCCTCTACATCGTTTTTTTAAGGCGGGTTTTCATTATGTTGCTCAGGCTGGTCTCAAGTTCCTGGACTCAAGTGATCCTCCCACTTCAGCCTCCTGAGTAGCTGGGACCACAGGCACACACCAATGCACAAGGCATCTATATGCCTTTATGGAAATTGGACCTTCACCCATTTAATTTTTCTTACTTGCACAGAGGTGATAGATCCCTTCTTGGTGGTGGTGATTCTTTCCTGCATAGTACCCATGTCAGTGGCCAGAGTAGGCTGATAGCCCACAGCAGAAGGGATTCTGCCCAATAAGGCAGATACCTAAGAGAAAAAAGTAAGAACAAATGTCTTAGGTGTTTACATCTTTAGCCTCATCTACCTATGTCCAAAGAAAGGTCAAATGAACCAAGTCCTCTCAAGCCTGCCCTCTTACCTCTGAGCCAGCCTGAGTGAAGCGGAAGATGTTATCAATAAACAGCAGTACATCTTGACCTTCTTGGTCTCTGAAGTATTCAGCCACAGTCAGTCCCGTCAGAGCTACCCGGGCACGAGCACCAGGTGGTTCATTCATTTGACCATACACCAGTGCCACCTGTAGTAATCAAACACAATCAGAAAACTTAGGGGTATAGCAGCCACATACCCAAGGTCTCCAAATCGAGAAAGAAAACCCACCACAGACTCTCTCTCAGGTGTCGGTATCTTTTTTAAAATTAAAAAAAATTTTTTTTAGAGACACATTCTGTTGCATAGGCTGCAGTGCAGTGGCATGATCCTAGCTTACCACAGCCTCAAACTCCCAAGCTCAAGTGATCTGCCCACCCCAGTCTCCACAGTAGCTGGGACTATAGGCATGCACCACTGTGCCTGGCTAATTTTTTAATTTTTTGTAGAGCTGGAGGTCTCACTATGCTGCCCTGGCTGGTCTCAAACTCCTGGGCTCAAGTGATCCTCCCACCTCAGCCTCACAAAGTGCTGGGATTACAGGCATGAGCCACCACACCTGGCCAAAAGATAGTTTTTTATATTAAGACAAAATTCCTACACCAGGAAGGAAATAAATACCTGTGTAACTGAAAGGTACAAAATAAGGTTATTTAAGACGTATGTACCACCTCCGATCCCCTCACCCTCAAAATCAGCTTTCAAATGATGAGGCTATCTACCAAAAAGAAAAGTCTAAAAATGTAATCTAATGTCAAAGAGGAAAGATGATGTGTTAGAAGTTGGGGGGAAAACAATAGGAATTTCCTTTGTAAGTTCTGGGATGCCAAAATGAAAATATAAAAACATGGCTTCAGCTGGCAACAGCTTCCTAGCACAACTACTATGTGGACACCAATCAGCTCAGTGCTCACCTTGGAGGTAGCATCTTTTAAGTTGATAACGCCAGACTCAATCATTTCATGGTATAAGTCATTGCCCTCACGGGTCCTCTCACCAACACCAGCAAACACAGAGTAACCACCATGGGCTTTGGCAACATTATTGATTAACTCCATGATCAGTACAGTCTTGCCAACTCCAGCACCACCAAAGAGCCCTAGGAGAGTTGAGAAGAGTAGAGTTCTGCATTCCCAAATAACTTCTAAAAATTTTGGCTTCCTTCCATCTTTTCCCTTCTCAGGAATGGCATCTGGCTTCAGCAAACTCAGAAGAACGAAAGTCAGAAGCTAATCATCAGTGAGGGATAGATATCAATACCCACTCATAACATAGTTATGATTTTTCCCCTCCCATATCAGAAAATTTGTACCCATCACTAACATACCAATTTTGCCACCCTTGGCATAGGGAGCTAGCAGATCCACAACCTTGATACCAGTTACCAGAATTTCCTGTTCGACACTCATTTCCATAAATTCGGGAGCCTCAGCATGAATAGCAGCAAATCTGTAAAGGCAGAAGAGAGGATTACATCTATTAACCTTGTTGAAAGCAACCGATAGCCTTAAATGTCTCTATCAACTCTCAAGTCCAACTCTTTACTAGAGAATCCAGTCTCATCTCTCCCTTGTTATATTAAGTTAGGTAAATTGTAATCTGGCATTTAACCCAACTGCAATAAAGAAGACGTCGTTATCTCAAGAACCAATAATCCCATTCCCTCACAACTTTAACTGTCATAATGTTTTTCATTTTACTGAGCCCTAACCTAACAGCATTCCTTCACATACCAATAAGAAACAGACCTGCACGTTTTATAGAGTCCTCAACCTAAACCATGTGTAAGCCTTAAATACTCAACTTAGTCCTAAGTAGTAGGTTTTCGTCAGTCAGAACTTCTGCATCCTTAATTTCTTGAGGAAAAACTGCACTGTGTGATTTTAATAATCAAACATATCAGCATTTTAAGTAGTCTCTGCAGGAAAATTCTGCTTTACTGGAAGGTGTCACCTTAATGTGTAAAACTGCAAGAAACAGCAGTTCCTCCGTGCAGATGCAAAAAGAGGGACTTACTGTTTGGTTTTGATGGGACCTCTCTCATCAATAGGTTCCCCGATAACATTCATGATTCTGCCCAAAGTCTCAGGACCAACAGGAATTTTGATTGGTGCACCAGAATCCAAGACTTTCTGGCCTCTAACCAAGCCTTCTGTACCGTCCATAGCAATGGTCCTTACTGTGCTCTCCCCTGTTAGATAAAGGCATTATAGGGTTGTACATAAGGACAGGTTATTATCATATTTAGTGAAGGGTAGCTGCTGTGAAATACCTAAGTCAACCAAGACTCCTTCTCAGTACCTAAATATGGCTTCAGCAAATTCAGAAGAACGAAAGTCATTCTGAAAAAATCATCATAGAAAGAAGACAACTTGGTTTTTGGGATATTTGGGCTAAGTAAGGTCTCTACCTATTTCTAACAAATTCTACTTACCCAAATGCTGGGCCACCTCCAAAACCAGCCTCGTCTCTCTGCCTTGCACTTCCAGAGCATTTAGGATGGGTGGTAGCCCCTCATCAAACTGGACGTCCACCACTGCACCAATGACTGCCACGATGCGCCCAGTGGTTGCGCCTGCCTTCGGCGAAGGAGATGCTTGCGCAGCATAGTCTCGGGCTAACAGACAAAAAGGTATTGGAAGGAGCTGGGGTCAGGACAGTTAAAGGTCATCGGAAGCCAGGACATGCAATGAAAGGCGAATTCAGCCCAGGCCCTGCCTCCTTCCGCTGGTACGGAAGGCGTGTCCAAGACGGAGAGGCGCGCAGCAATCTACAAAGCACCTGCACAGTCTTCCCATCCTCAAACACAAAACCCGCTTATTCGAGAGCTCGTACCCCCATACCATAGGAAGGTCAACGTACCTGCTCCGACCTTTTCCGTCAAACAAAGCTTTTATCCAAAATAGGCCAGAACTAGGTCGAAGAAAGCTCCCATGGACAGCCCGTTCCTGTTCTCCCCCAGCTAGAGGGCGGGACGTTGCTCCCGACACCTTCCCAGCACCACGGATCCTTTAGGCCCGAGCTACAATCGGCCGCCGGCTCAAGGTCATGGGGCGGCAGAAAAGAACTCAGACCCTAGGTGAAAGCACTTACCAGGTTGGACCACTGCCGGCGCTGCCCGCAATAACAGCTGAGCTTGGGGAACCGACGCTGAAGGGCTGAGTCCCCGCAAGGCCCCGGAGGCCGAGGAGGCCGCCACACGACCCACAAGACTCAACATGGCGGAGTCCGGGTGGAGACTGAGTTCTGCAGTGATCCCCGCCGCCAACAACCCCGCAGTTGGGGCGAGTCCTACTCTGTTGTAGGCACGTCCATTGGGTAACTATGCTGTTCATCATTCTCCATGCTGCTTCTATAGGTTAATAAACTCACATCTTCTCAACTATTGGTCAAAACTGATGCCAATCTGAAACTCCTTTTTCTATTGGACAGTGGAACACTCCGAGCCTCGAAATCTAATTGGATCGTAGGAATGTCAATTGGAGCGAGAACTTGGCGGAACTACGTTTAAGAAAGGGGCCCAAGTTCCTGTTGGGAAACACGTGGGATGTCTTTGCCTGTCCTTGGGCTCTCTCCTTAGGTAGGACCTTGAGCTGGGTGGCAGCCTCTGGAGTTGTTAGGGTTAGCAAAGTGATAGCCTCGTCAAGTACCATTGAGGGTGACCCTGACGAAGTCAGGAGCCCTCTCTAGAGTCAAACACGGTTTTTCCGCTGGGCACGGTGGTTCACTCCTGTAATCCTAGCACTCTGGGAGGCCGAGGCGGGCGGATTGCTCAAGGTTGGGCGTTCGAAACCAGCCTGAGCAAGAGAGAGGCCATCTCTACAAAAAATAAATTAATTGGCCAATTAAAAATATATATAGAGAGAAAAAATTAGCCGGGCATGGTGTCTCATGCCTGTATTCCCAGCTACTTGGGAAGCTGTGGCAGAAGGATCACTTGAGCCCAGGAGTGTGAGGTTGCTGTGAGCTAGGCTAACGCCATGGCACTCTAGCCTGAGCAACACAGTGAGACTCTGTCTCAAAACACAAACACGGTTTGTCTTTCGCAGTAGCAGTAGTGAGATTGAAAACTCCCAGTTGGCTCAGCAGATCAGGAATCCTGACAGAATCTTTACCAAATGTATACAGTGAAGGAAACTAACAGATGTATACCAGCTATTGAGGAGACAAAGATAAGCCTCAGGTCTTTACTTGAAAGATCCAGATCAGGTGTCCTCACACTACGGCCCACAGGCAACTTGCGGGTGTTTTTGCCTGTTTGTTTTTTTACTTCAAAGTAAGATATGTGCAGTGTGCATAGGAATTTGTTCATAGTTTTTTTAAAACTATAGTCCAGCCCTCCAGTGGTCTGAGGGACAGTGAACTGGCCCCCTGTTTAAAAAGTTTGAGGACCCCTGGTCCAGATGAACAAACAATGCAATAAAGTGTGATGGTTCCTGGTTAGCATAAACAGGGTGCACGAAGGAGGACAGAATAAATTTGGGTCACCAAGAGATGTAGGGGAACTGTCTAACGTAGAAGTAGCTGAAAGCTGCAAACATGAGTAGAAATTCTTTTTTTTTTTTTGAGACAGAGTCTCGCTTTGTTGCCCAGGCTAGAGTGAGTGCTGTTCTGACAGCCTGGCTCACAGCAACCTCAAACTCCTGGGCTCAAACAATCCGGCTGCTTCAGCCTCCGGAGTAGCTGGCATTACAGGCATGCACCACCATGCCCGGCTAATTTTATATATATATAATTAGTTGGCCAATTAATTTCTTTCTATTTATAGTAGAGATGGGGTCTTGCTCTTGCTCAGGCTGGTTTTGAACTCCTGACCTCGAGCAATGCGCCCGCCTTGGCCTCCCAGAGTGCTAGGATTACAGGCATGAGCCACTGCGCCCAGCCGTAATTCTTAAGGTAAAGCAGAAAAGAATATTCTAATCACACGTTTGCCTGAAACCGCATGTTCCTTTTATGGAACTACAAGTAGTTCAGTTGGCGGTAAACAAGGGAAAAAGAGAGGGTACTAAACAGGGTACTATAGAGTGCAAAGCTAGAGCCAGGTCTCAGTGGGATTTTGATGAGTGGGGGCTAGACAGGGTGTGTTAAGTGTTCCTCAAGAACAGAAAATTGGCCGGGCAAGGTGGCTCACACTGGTAATCCTAGCACTCTGGGAGGCCAAGGCGGGCAGATTGCTGGAGGTCAGGAGTTCGAAACCAGCCTGAGCAAGACTGATACTGTCTCTACTATAAAAATAGAAATTAATTGGCCAACTAATATATATATAGAAAAAATTAGCTGGGCATGGTGGCACATGCCTATACTCCCAGCTACTCGGGAGGCTGAGGCAGGAGGATCGCTTCAGCTCAGGAGTTTGAGGTTGCTGTGAGCCAGGCTGACAACATGGCACTCACTCTAGCCTGGGCAACAAAGTGAGACTCTGTCTCAAAAAAAAAAAAAATCAAGGAAAGTGAATGTCAAGCAGAAAAAGGTCAATGGCATCAGTCACACAAATGTCCTGTAAAATGAGGTCTGAGAAAAACCATTTGGGTTTGGCAACTAGGAATTCCATGGTGGAGTGGGGTTTAAGGTAATTTCAATGGGCTCCCTAAAAACACAGGATATACTTTTTTAAAAAAGGGACAGGTCTCCAAGGGGCATGGTGGCTTACACCTGTAATCCCAGTACTTTGGGAGGCCTAGTCAAGGGGATCACTCGAGGATAGGAATTTGAGACCAGCCTGGGCAACATAATGAGACCCTGATCTCTTCCAAAAGAGAGAGAGAGCAGTCTCTTTACTGGCCTCAAACTCTTGGGTTCAAGCAATCCTCCCACCTCTGCCTCCCAAGTAGAGGATATACATTGATTTGAGTCCTATATTCTTTCCATTATGCTGGGCAGCATCATTATTTAATAGAGACCTGTATGTTTCACTTGCCTTCCTGAACTACTAGAGCTTAATTTTCTAGGATACTCCTTGAGAGTATTGCCACTAGAGTGAGGCTGGGTTAAAATCTTGTCTTTTTGGCCGGGCGCGGTGGCTCAAGCCTGTAATCCTAGCTCTCTGGGAGGCCGAGGTGGGCGGATCATTTGAGCTCAGGAGTTCGAGACCAGCCTGAGCAAGAGCGAGACCCCATCTCTACTATAAATAGAAAGAAATTGGCCAACTAAAATATATATAGAAAAAAAAAATTAGCCAGGCATGGTGGCACATGCCTGTAGTCCCAGCTACTTGGGAGGCTGAGGCAGCAGGATTGCTTGAGCCCAGGAGTTTGAGGTTGCTGTGAGCTAGGCTGACGCCACGGCACTCACTCTAGCCTGGGCAATAAAGTGAGACTCTGTCTCAAAAAAAAAAAAAATCTTGTCTTTTGCCACTCCCTAGGTGTCATTGGGATAATTATTGAATCTCTCTGTACATTAGTTTTCTTCATCCATAAAAGGGATGAGGATTATCTCATAGGGTTGTTTTGAGAATTAAGTGGATTAATATATGAAAGATGCATTTAGAACAATGGCCGACACAGACCTATACATACCCATTAGATATTTTTTTTATTCTTTTAGACCCCAGAGTAAGATGAAACCCGTTAGATATTTTTAAATTTATTACTGATTTACTGTCAATTGGATCCTTTGCAATCCATTAATCATTTGTTCATCTGATGAATTTGGTGAACAGTCTGCTTGGTATAATGCCCTCAAAAAAAGTAATAAAAGGTAAATGTTTAGGATTTTTAACAAAAAATTATACGCAAAATCAGTTGCTTAAAAAGGGAAGGAGGGAACTAGAATAAAGATTCCTTTGTCTTTCAGCCCTCAGCCCCAAATAATGGTTTGTGAGCCTGTTATTTCCTATCTATGGCTTCAACTGTTTCTGACCTGAACAAGGGATTAACTTTATATAAAAGCCAAGATGCTCCAAGAGTTCCTCCCTCTCCCCTCTTTGCAGCAAGACTTGAGAATTTTGATCTTGACCAAATTAGTTTTATTAACCATCAAACACATTACCCTGACATTTCACTTAATCCAGGTTTCCAAGAAAGATTTTCATATAAGTCTCCAGGTAACTGTAGTTCATCACTTTTTGAAATGTATATGTTTCCTTGTCCTCTTAGCAAATTAATCAAGTAATTTTTTTCTTGGGCATTTGGATTATTTATTAAACAAGTCTTTGTATCACATTGTAATGCTAAATGCTTTCAATGTTCATGAGGTGGGTTTACACAGCTATTTCTTCATAATGAGACCATTATGCTTGTTTGTGATCTTACCTTCTTTTGCTATTTGTCAATGTTTGCCCTCAACAAGCTCCTCTACCCCTCTGAAATCAGATAACCTGTTAAATTTATAATACTGGCTAAAATAGAAGGTTGATTAGCTCAGATTAAGATAGGCCTTTTAACAGGCTTTCTAAACAAATATCATGTTTTACAGTTCTAACATGTCTTACTCTTATTTCTTAAGACCCAGATTGTCCAAGTGATATTTTATGTAAAACACAAGGTATTTTTCATGGAGTAATAAGAACCACATAGACTCATCCAATCTGGTTTCTTACCTGAAGGTAATTCCAAATGAGTGTGCCCTACAACCATGGAAAACCTAACAATTTTATCTCGAGGTGAAAATTACATTTTCCACCAACTCCCATTATATTACTATTATCCATATTTGTCATGCCCCCATATTCTTCCATTACTCTGATAATTGGTAGGATTTGTCTCTACTGTTTGACAATCATTCTGGGTGATTTCAAATTCCTTAAAAATAATCCATAGTCTAACTTCAGACATCCTTAACCTCTTCAATTCCAATTAAGATAAAAAAAAAAACTTAGTTTTTACATTCACGTTTCATTTAAGCAGCTTGCTCCCACACCCATTTGCAACTTTGAAACACTCTACTTAAGAAATCCAGTATTCAGTGGCTCATGCACATAATCCTAGCATTTTGTGAGGCTGAGGCAGGAAGATGGCGTTAGGCCCAGAGTTCAAGACCAGCCTGAGCAAGAGTGAGACCCTGTCTCTACAAAAAATATAAAAATCAGCTGGGCATTGTGGCATGCACCTGGCCTGTACTCCTAGCTACTCGAGAGGCTGAGGCAGGAGAATCACTGGCGCCCAGGAGTTGGAGGTTGCAGTGAGCTATGACGATGCCACTGCACTCTGGCCCGGGTGACAGACCAAGACCCTTTCACAGGAAAAAAAAAATTCAATATTCCCTTCATGGACCACAATTTGGGGTGCTTTTTATTACATAATACATGAACACATTCTAGATATACAGAATATTGAATCCTTTCACCACTACCCCCAAAATTTCCATTCCCTTTCCCAGAAATCACTGAAGAAACGTTTTGCATGTCCCATTCACTTTTTTTTGGAGACAGTCTCGCTTTGTTGCCTAGGCTAGAGTGAGTGCCGTGGCGTCAGCCTGGCTCACAGCAACCTCAAACTCCTGGGCTCAAGCAATCCTGCTGCCTCAGCCTCCCAAGTAGCTGGGACTACAGGCATGCACCACCATGCCCGGCTAATTTTTTCTATATATATTAGTTGGCCTATTAATTTCTTTCTATTTATAGTAGAGACAGGGTCTCGCTCTTGCTCAGGCTGGTTTCGAACTCCTGACCTCGAGCAATCCACTCGCCTCGGCCTCCCAGAGTGCTAGGATTACAGGTGTGAGCCACCTCGCCTGGCCTTAGTAGTTCTTTAGTAGATTCTTAGAATAAAACGTTGGCTTAAAATGTTCATTTAAATGAGATTCTGCCAAATTGCCTCCTAAAATCATATTGCTAATTTACCAGGTTCTCAGAATCCTTGCCAAAACTTTTTAAAAACGTGGTTAAGGCCGCGCACGGTGGCTCGCACCTGTAATCCTAGTACTCTGGGAGGCCAAGGCAGGCGGATTGCTCGAGGTCAGGAGTTCAAAAATTTAGGGCATGGTGGCGCATGCCTGTAGTCCAAGTTACTCGGGAGGCTGAGACAGGATTGCTTGAGCCCAGGAGTTTGAGGTCGCTGTGAGCTAGGCTGACGCCACAGCACTTTAGCCCGGGCAACAGAGACTGTCTCAAAAAAATAAAATGGTTTATCAAAATGTGTGTGAAGCATAAATGGCAAAATGTTAATAATCAAGTGGTATGTATATGGATGTTCACTGTACTGTTTTCTGTTAAAAAGTATAATAAAAATATTTAATTTTTTAAAAACACTGACATACACACATTACCCATGCCATTTGAGTCTTCACTACATCAGGAGCTATGCTAAGGGCCGGAGATGTAGTGGTGACACACAACTCCACTGGTAGGAAGACAGACATTCAACATGTAATCAAATGTAGTTGATGGTTAAATGAAATCCACAGGTCTGAAAAGCAGTCATCCTTCAGTATATGCAGGCGATTGGTTCCAAGACCACACTACCACACATGCCCCATGTATACCTAAAGCCAAGCATATACTCCAGTCTCACATATACAAAAAGGTTGGCCCTCCATATGCTCCAGGTTGGCATTCCTCTAATGGTTACTTTTGATCCACGTTTGGTTGAAAAAATCCACAGTTCAAGCCCACGTTGTTCAAGGTTCAAGTGTACCACAGTGAGAATAATTTAGGGATTAGAGTAGACCTTTAAAAATTAAAACTTATGGGAGGCCGAGACGGGTGGATTGCTTGAGGTCAGGAGTTCGAAACCAGCCTGAGCAAGAGCGAGAACCCCGTCTCTACTATAAAAATAGAAAAAAAAGTTAATTGGCCAACTAATATATATATATAGAAAAAATTAGCCAGGTATGGTGGCGCATGCCTGTAGTCCCAGCTACTCGGGAGGCTGAGGCAGCAGGATTGCTTGAGCCCAGGAGTTTGAGGTTGCTGTGAACTAGGCTGACGCCATGGCACTCACTCTAGCCTGGGCAACAAAGTGAGACTCTGTCTCAAAAAAATAAAAAAAAAAAAAAAAACTTAGAATTCACTATGTTAAAAATTCCCACCCCAAAACTCCATTATCAGTTGGCCTAGGACAGTTCCTCTCCTGTGTACACAAGGCTTCAACAGGTTGAAAAACGTGTTAAAGGAGGCAAATATAGCACCTGCCATTAGAGGTATCAACTCAGGAATTCTCTCAATTATAAAATCTTAAGAAGTGTTTCTCAAAATCCAGGTGATGACAATATTCCTTACTCCAGATATGGCATTTCTTAAAGGACTTAAAATGTACCTGAATGAACAGTAAGGGGTGATGAAACCTTGTTCTAGTTGTTTGAACACAATAAGAGGGTTGTTTTTAAAACCTGTTTTTCCCCCTGAAGCTAAAAGCTATACACAGTCATGCTGATGCCTTTAACCAAACCCTCCCTTCAACAGGGGCGGAACAGAAACTATGTTACATTGTAACAGTAGAATGCCAAACATTCTTATGCCATGCCCAGAGCCCCTGAAAAGGTGGTTTTTCTAGCAGTATTTTAAAAAAATGATTTTTTGACTCTCATTCTGACCAGAGCCATACACTGAATGAGGGAATGAAAATAACTGTTTTCCTTCTAAATCTCAGTGATATCCCATGGATATTTCTTACACTTCCCCCATCAATGTTTTTTGTTTGGTATATTTGTTTCTCCACACACCCTACCCACAGCTTAGCCTGTGAGCTCACTGAGCACAGCAATCACACCTGAAGGATTAATCTTTGTATCCTCCAACACTTCAACACTTGTGAATATCTGACATAAAGAAATGCTGAAATACAAAACATTTCTACACTGACAAACACAAGCTAAGAGGGAATGAAAACTGCCAAAATGCAGAAGCTCAAAGATTTAGGAGGACAACACATTTAGTTTATTTCAATCGAATCACAACACTTTCTTTTCCAACTGCCGCAAAGTGCATCTACAATTTTCTATTACAGATCCACTTTAAAAAGGTTTCCTGTAACATTACAGCAAGCCTCTTTTTCAAACAGAGGAATAATCCCAAATTCTTCCTCAAAGAAAAACTCCATTCCAATAAATGGTAAATACATGAAATTACAGTAAGCCAGACACTTAAAAGGACAGCCAAGGAGTCTTCCAACAGTTTATTAGAAAGAATGTAGACATTTAAAAAAATCCCCACTGTCATGAACATAAATTGAGGTTTTCAGCCCTGGTATAAGCTGAGTAAAAAAAAAAAAAGAAAGAAATAAAAAACCCAATAGTGTATTAACATTTTTTTCACTCACTTGCCATACTGACAGTGCAAATACAAATCTGGTCTAAATGTACAGATTCTCAAGCAACGACGTACAGCTTTCTTTGTCCTCCATGCTAAGAGATGTAAAAGCTTAAGGGCCAAACAATACCAAATGTATAGGCTTCAAAAACCATCTAAGTTAGGGCATTCACTAGTTTTAGCTAAGATACATCTGGAACACTGACAAGTGATTACTTACATACAATAATGTAAATTTTTTGAAAAATAAACTTTAGTGGAACAATCCTGAAGGACACACCAGAGGAACAACAGAGGTTACCAGTTTAAGGTGTCAGCCAATTTGTTTCAGCGACTTTTGAGTCCATGTTCTAAAAATCTAAAATTTAGTTATCTTTCCCTAAAGCTGAGAACTTCCTATCATGTCAGTATCTATGTTATGAAAAAAAGGAGACTTAGGTGAAACATTTATCACAACTGCTGTATCAATTGCCTAGGACCTCAATAGCTTCATGGAAGTCTGGGAAATGTTCATGCATAAGGTTATTGCCTTAGCTGATTAAAATTGCCCCATACAATGGTACATATCAACCCTTAGTGAAGCCTTTAAAAAACAAACAGGTTGAAAAATGGGTTAAAGGAGGCAAATACAGCATCTGCCTTTAGAGCTATCAACTCAGGAATTCTCTCAATTATGAAATCTTGCAGAGAAGTTATCTTTCTCAAAATCCAGGTGATGACAATATTCCTTACTCCAGATCTGGCATTTCTGAAAGGATTTAAAAAATATCAGTATGAAGAACAAGGGAATAATTAACCAATTTACAGTCTTATATAGAAAAAGCAGTCAAAAATAGAATTAAATAGTTCCCTAGAGTGAATTAATTGGTTATCTTACTATGTCAAATCATTCATATTTCTGCTTTGGCTATTTGAGGCCATAAAGAATTTTCTTCCAATTGTTAACAAGGTAACATCTCTTATTTTTACATATACTTACTTTCATCATCACTGTCTTGTGAATCCTGCAGAAGGGGGAAAAAAAAGTTATCAAGCTTATCAAACATTTCTCTGCTTACCTTAAAAAGCTGAAGCACTGTATTTTTGACTAAAGCAGCAAAGGTATATCAAAGCCTAGGAATTTAATCATCAGATTTAAGAAGAGGTTTACGTAAGGTGAATGAATGTATAGCTCAGGATCTATCTTCCTGTAAAAACTGGTGTGTGCCTTTTGGTGAGAAATTGGCCCACCTTTTGAACCCCTCCCTAAATTGTCATCTTCTCTCTTGGCATTCAACAAAAAAGGGAAAAAAATGGCTCAATACAAAGACCAATGGACTAATAGAAGACAATGAACTCTAATCCTAGCTGTTTAATTAGTCTAAGTATTTTCCAAACTGCATTAACTTTCTGGATGATGTTAACAGGATGCCAGAGGGGGGATGTTGAATAAAGTGGTTTAGTCTATCTCCTCCTTTTATAGATTTGCAGTGTTCACCTGTTTATTGCTCTGACCAATCCTGCTATAAAACCTATTTAACTTACTTAGTCAAAATAGGTTCTAAACTCTTAATTGAACAGGTATATGTCTCTATGCAATGACTCTTTTGAAATCTGGTCCCTTTAGGAATGGCCCACGGAACACCAGTTCCCTAGTAGGTATCCATCCCTTAAAAATGGGCACATTTTAAAAACTGTTTTTCCCTATAATATTTTTTAGAAAAAACAAGTGCAAAAAAAAAGCAATCTCAAATCTATATAAAACAACCTGTAAATACATTGTTTCTTACTATTAAAGTAAACAGAAAAAAGAATTTATAGACTTACATCATCTGCTCCATCTACTTCTGGTAAATCTACATCCTCATCACCACCCATGTTGTTCATCATCTATTTGAAGTGTAAAAATTAGTTTTAAAAATGATGTTAAATTAGGCCCTAATTATTAGGTTGCACGCTCCAGAATAAATCTTAAGTCTGTCATAGATTTCCACAAATGAAAAATGCAAAATAAACTTAAGCACCTTCACTTCTGGAAAATGTAGATTATAAGGTAATTAAACAAAATCCTTAAAACCTATAGGAACTTATAAGACTAAGTTTCTCTAAAGAAAGTGAAGTTATTAAAATTCATCCAGGAAGATAGCTACATATGATAGAGAAATTAAAATCAAAATTCTGAATAGTGGTTACCTCTGGTGGCTAAGGAAAAGAACAGGATTCATCTAAGATTGCAAAGCTTTGTGTCTTAAACTAGGTGGCATGTGTTTTATGATTTTCATTATGGTTTTAAATAACGTGAAGAATCACTAAGTGATTTAAAACAAAGACCTCCAGGACAATTCACTTATATAAAAGGCCTGAATATTGAACTGAAGGCTGAAAAGTAGTAACCCTGAAGTTAAAAACCACAAATATGCATAATTCTTGAAAAAGGTATACACTGTGGAAAATACCCTTGAATACTTACAATGAATTGAGACCAGAAAAGAACATACTTACATGAAGTACAAATTTCTCATCTTTAGTTGTTTATAATCTTAATTTTTTTCCTAAGCAGCATAGTTGTTTATAATCATGAGCAAGTAGTATATTTTTAGAGATACAAGTAACGAAAGGCTAAACAACGTATCATTAAACGGGGAGGGATTTATCTCTCCAAATTAAAACTTTTTTGTAATGTTTAAATTTTAGAGAAACAGAATTATTTACACAACCATGCATAACACATTTTAAAAAATTAAAGACTTTAAAAACATAATTACCCAGATTTCAGAATTGGAAGGGGCCTTAAAGGGGTAACTAGTCATACATACAAATTTTCAGCCTTAAAAGAATGGAATAAAAAAAGAAAAAAAAAGTGTTATTCAGCCTAAGGAAGAAACACTGCCTTATGCAACAATATGGATGAACCTGGAGGATGTTAAGTGAAATAAGCCAGTCACAGGACAAATACTGCATGATTCCACTTTATAAAATAATCACATGGTAGTTGCCAGGAGCTGGGGGGATAGGGAGTTGCTGCTGTTCCAACAAGTATAAAGTTCCAGTTATACAAGATGAATAGTTACAGAGTTCTGCTGTACAGCACTGTTCCTACAGTTAACAATACTGAATCATGCACTTCAAAACGTGTTAAAAGGGCCAGGTGCGGTGGCTCATGCCTGTAATCCTAGCACTCTGGGAGGCCGAGGCAGGCGGATTGTTCAAGGTCAGAAGTTCGAAACCAGCCTGAGCAAGAGTGAGACCCCATCTCTACCATAAATAGAAAGAAATTAATTGGCCAACTAATATATATATAAAAAAAAAATTAGCCGGGCATGGTGGCACATGCCTGTAGTCCCAGCTACTTGGTAGGCTGAGGCAGCAGGATTGCTTGAGCCCAGGAGATTGAGGCTGCTGTGAGCTAGGCTGATGCCGCAGCACTCACTCTAGCCAGGGCAACAAAGTGAGACTCTGTCTCGGGGAAAAACAAAATGTGTTAAGAGGATGGAACTTGTGTTAAATGCTCTTACCTCAAAAAAAAAAAAAACTATATACAAACATGCACACATAAAAGGATACGTAGTCAAATCTCTCAGTATAAAATTTTGGACAATCTATCTTGAATAACATGAATAACTGGTAGAGTGTTTCCCTACCTCTGAAGGCACTGTTGAATACTTCTGTTAAGATTCTTTGAGCAGGAAAAATGCTCAAAATGTGCCAAGCACAATGCTAGGTGCTGAGGATACAATAGTGATAGAGATAGAAAATTGAACGTATTCAAGAGCTATTTAGGAGGTAAAACAAAAAACAAAGATAGCACCGAACAAAGATAGCACAGTTAAAAAGTAGTGTTACGAAGTTGTGATGTGTACAGCTAGATAAATGGTGGCACCAGTCACTACAGGTAAAGAATAGCACAGTTGAGAATCACATGAGTATAATATCCTGCCCTCCCTTTCTGCTGAAGTCAAGGTAGGTGCCAGAGCCATGTGAGGAGACATGTTAACTAAGTAGCTGCATACATGAACCTGGAAACTAAGCTTTTATTTAACTCTTAGTTCTCAAATTGTAAGGTCTATCTGCGTACAAGGAAATCAATCATTTTTTCCTTGGCCATGGGAAAATACATTTGGGTGACACCTTAGAAAATAGGCTTGCTTAAACCCCTCTCCCTACATACCTCTCAGTATGAACTTCCACCATAATTCTTTCATGTAGAAGTTTACATTTGTGTTATATGGCTCTCAAACGTTAAGACCGTATTTTGTTGATATCACACAATGGTCTTAAAACCAAATTAAATTGACTATAGAAATGTAACTGTGTACTTGGGGCAGAGGGATGCATTTAAAGGAACTTACCTCAGAAAAACGATCAAAATTAGACATGTCTTCATCTGAATCATCTTCCCAGTCTTTCCAATTATTGAAGTCCACACTAAGCCAATTAAGCTATAGATCAATACAAACAGCACCCTGTGATTAGGTAAATTTGCACTTGGCATGCAATGTAAGACTTTTTTTTTTTAAAGTACAGGTCTCACTATACAATATTGCTTAGGCTGCAGTGCGGTGACTATTCACAGGTGCAATCCAACTAATGATCAACAACAGAGCTTTTGGGTCGGGCGTGGTTGCTCACACCTATAATCCTAGCACTCTGGGAGGCTGAGGCGGGCGGACTGCACGAGGTCAGGAGTTCGAAACCAGCCTGAGCAAGAGCAAGGCCCTGTCTCTACTATAAATAGAAAGAAATTAATTGGCCAACTAGCATATATAGAAAAAATTAGCCAGGCATGGTGGCGCATGCCTGTAGTCCCAGCTACTCGGGAGGCTGAGGCAGCAGGATTGCTTCAGCCCAGGAGTTTGAGGTTGCTGTGAGTGAGGCTGATGCCACGGCACTCTAGCCTGGGCAACAAAGCAACACTCTGTCTCAAAAGAAAAAAAAAAAAAAAACTTGTTAAACCTTTTTTTTGAGACAGAGAGTCTCACTCTGTTGCCCTGGCTGAGTGCCATGGCGTAAGCCTAGCTCACAGCAACCTCAAACTCCTGGGCTCAAGCAATCCTCTGCCTCAGCCTCCCGAGTAGCTGGGGCTACAGGCATGCACCACCATGCCCAGCTAATTTTTTATGTATTTTTAGTTGGCCAATTAATTTCTATTTTTAGTAGAGACAGGGGTCTCGCTCTTGCTCAGACTGGTTTCGAACTCCTGACCTTGAGCGATCTGCCCACCTCGGCCTCCCAAAAACCTACCTTTTGAACAACAAAAATCTATTGGTAGGAACTATTCTCAAAATACTTGAATAATTTAAATCTAATAAATATCAAAGTTGACAAAAAAAAAAGGAACATAAGCCTTTATACTTATATATGAAACAAAAACATGTAGTGTATTCCTTACACCAAACAAGTGTATGTTTTATTACTTAAAATACTACTTTTCAAAAAGGAAAATGAAACCTACCTTTGCCCTTTCTTTTGTTAACCTTGGCCATGACTGGCCAGATTCTCCTTTTCGTAAACAACATAAAATTGATCTGTCCGTTCTTTTATGCTTGGAATCCTAAAAAACAAAAGTACCATTATCACACACATTATGTCATTTACAGTGATAAGCTCCAGTATCACTACAGGACAGAAAGTAGTTCATTTCTCATTTCTTTCCTTACATTTTCTCTAGACTCCAAAAGAAACATGCCCTTGACTACTAAAAACTTCAAACTATCCAACTGCCAAACAAACAAACCCCAAAAGTTTCCAGTTTAACCGAATGTCACTTTTTCTTCCTGGCACAAGGTGAAGAGAAAACATTTGCATTTTTAATTAAAAATGGTACAGCCAAGGAATGGTTTAGAAGAGTCCATCCTTAGAAAAGACAAGACTCAGGAGTACTCCCATTGAGTCCAAACAGTGATATCAGGAACAAAAAGAGTATGCAGGAAAGTATTTTGAAGGAGGAAAAAATACTGCAAAATATTAGTATACCTAGTTAGCCTCCGAACTCTTAAACAGAATCAGTGCTTACTACTGAAGAGTAATTTAAGTATATTCATTTCTTCACAATTTAAATCAGGATTAAAGCATCAAGACTACTTACATTTGGATCAATACAGTGAAAAAGATCAATTTCATTTAAATGTTTAAAATTATCACTTCCTCCAAGACAACTGAATAAAAAAAGAAAAGAATGAATTAAGCCTCTTCAGAGATAAAGATCAGTAATAATTTCAGTGAAAAAACAAAAAGCAAAACAAGCAAGCCTCAGTTATTCAGTTGTCTGAAATAAGCTTCTCATGTAATGATGTAAAATGTAATTTACCTGAATGTAAGTTTGGATTTTTCAAAATTTACATTAACATCTTTACTGTCTTCAACACAAAATTCAATGAAGACATAGTCCCTTCGATCGTACCACTTTGCAGAAGCAGGCTGCCTACAAAGATGTAAAATTAGACAAAGTCAGGCTGGAATTTGATCTCCAAAATTTAGCATGTAAATAATGCATTCTCCTACTCCATTACACATGGATTGTGAGGGGGCAGTTTATCACAATTTTAAACAGAAACTACATGTTTACCCTTACAGTTACATTCCAACTCAAAACATAGGACACTAGCAAGATTTAGTTTCAGAATGATACCAATTTCATAACAGGGATTTAAAAACCAAACAATACTTAATAGTTAACCATTTAGTTAGTCCTGTCAAAAATGTGTTACTCCTTTAGAGTCCTGGTTCTAAAATTAAAATTTATAGAATAAATCAAGAGAACAAATCCATTTTCAATTGAAACATAGTATTCATTATCTCTACTTAAAAGGTTAGAAACTGTGGAACTAAAATGTATGAGAAATAATGTCTGCAAAAACCTTCTCAGCTGCAACTTATTTCTGACCACATGAAACAACTGGGAGGGGAGGGTGTGTGCAAACAAATCTAACAAACTTTCAGATTCTAAAGAATGACATGAAGTTTCTGTACAATTTCAACTTTTACTCTATACCTGTACTGACATATAGTAAAAGCAACAAGCTGCTTTTTCCTTAATACCGTTCACCTGCTCCTGTCAACTTCATACTGTCAGCTACAAGAGCTCTACCCACCTATTATATTTGTTTTAGAATATGGCTAACAAACCACTTGAGGGAAAAACATTCAAATATAGTTGAAACAGGCAATAATGGGCCAGGCATGGTGGCTCACACCTGTAATCCTAGCACTCTGGGAGAGCTGGGTGGGCAGATTGCTCAAGGTCAGGAGGAGTTCTAAACCAGCCTGAGCAAGACCCCGTCTCTACTAAAAATAGAAAGAAATTAATTGACCAACTAAAACTATATATACAAAAAATTAGCTGGGCATGGTGGCGCATGCCTGTAGTCCCAGCTACTCGGGAGGCTGAGGTAGTAGGATGGCTTCAGCCCAGGAGATTGAGGTTGCTGTGAGCTAGGCTGATGCCATGGCACTCTAGCCTGGCTCACAAAGTGTGATTCTGTCTCAAAAAAAAAAGAAATAATGACTATGTGGCGAATAATTTTCTTTGTACTCTTTAGACAAACGTTTGCACATGCATCAAAATTCAAATTTTCACACATGTAAAATAGCATGTCTCTAAATAATGAGCCACAAAGATGAAGGAGGTAGAATCACATCTTATTCAACTGTTTCAATTACTTTTTAAAAATAATTATGAAAAAAAATGCATTGCTTTCATAATTAAAGTTACTTGGCATACAGGAATTCTTTGTGCTTTTCCCAGTTTTTATGTAAATCTAAAACTATTCCAAAATATTCAAAATAAGTTTTAAAATATATATTTCAGTGCTCCACCTAAAACAACTCAACTGGGTGCGGTGCAGTGGCTCACACCTGTAATCCTAGCACACTCTGGGATGCCAGGTGGGAGAATAGCTCAAGGTCAGGAGTTCCAGACCAGCCTGAGCAAGAACGAGACCCTGTCCTCTACTAAAAATAGAAAGAAAATAATTGGCCAACTAAAAATATATAGAAAAAATTAGCTGGGCATTGTGGCGCATGCCTGTAGTCCCAGCTACTCGGGAGGCTGAGGCAGCATGATTGCTTGAGCCCAGGAGTCGGAGGTTGCTGTGAGCTAAGCTGACTCCATGGCACTGTAGCCGGGGCAACACAGTGAGACTCCATCTCAAAAGAAATAAATAAAAAAGCCTTCCTTCCTCAAACATTAAGTAATCTATAATTTTATTACTGTTTTGTGTTTTATCACTGTTTTGCTGATTTGTGTTCCCCCCATATTCATGAAGTCCTAACCTCGAGCATCTCAGAATATGAATGTATTGGGGTTTTTTTCGAGACAAGAGTCTTGCTCTGTTGCCCAGGACAGAGTACCATGGCATCAGCCTAGCTTACAGCAACCTCCAACTCCTGGGCTCAAGCAATCCCCTGCCTCTGCCTCAGCCTCCCGAGTAGCTGGGACACAGGCATGCGCCACCATGCCCGGCTAATTTTTCTATGTATTTTTAATTGGCCAATTAATTTCTTTCTATTTTTAGTATAGACAGGGGTCTCCCTCTTGGTCAGGCTGGTTTCGAACTCCTGACCTTGAGCAATCCTCCTGCCTTGGCCTCCCAGAGTGCTAGAATTACAGGCATGAGCCACCAAGGCCGGCCAGAATATGAATGTATTTCAAAGATGTAGGGTCTTAGGGTCCTAATAGGTCCCTAATCCAATATGAGCAGTGTCCTTATAAAAGGAGATTAGGAGGACACAGTTACAGAAGGGAAAACACAAAATGACAGCTATCTGCAAACCAAGGAGAGAGGTCTCACAAGAAACTAATCCTCCCGACATCTTTATCTTGGGACTTCCAGCAGCACAGAATTGTGAGGAAATAAATTTCTGCTGTTTTAGCCAGCCATCTATAGTATCTGCTATGGCAGCATTAGCAAATTAATATTACAACCAAGCCATGGCTCCCACCTATAATCCCAGGACTCTGGGAGGCCAACACAGGAGTGTCACCTGAGCCCAAGAGTTCACAAGACCTCAACTCCACACAAAAAAGTTAAATTACCAAGGCCTGGTTCTGGCAAGTGCCTATCGTCCTAGTTACTTGGGAGGCTGAGGTGGGAGGATCACTTAAGCCCAGTAGTCACAGTGAGGTATGATCATGCCACTGCATTCTAACCTGGGCAACACAGTGACAATCTGTCTCCAAAATAAAGGAAAGAAAAAAAATTTAGCTGGGCACGGTGGCTCACGCCTGTAATCCTAGCACTCTGGGAGGCTGAGGCGGGTGGATTGTTCGAGGTCAGGAGTTCAAAACCAGCCTGAGCGAGACCCCGTCTCTACTATAAAAATGGAAAGAAATTAATTGGCCAACTAATATATATATAGAAAAAATTAGCCGGGCATGGTGGCGCATGCCTGTTGTCCCAGCTACTCGGGAGGCTGAGGCAGTAGGATCGCTTGAGCCCAGGAGTTTGAGGTTGCTGTGAGCTAGGCTGACGCCACAGCACTCACTCTAGCCTGGGCAACAAAGTGAGACTCTGTCTCAAAAAAAAAAAAAAATTACCTAAATCAGAAGGTAGGTTACAAGCCAAAAATGATTTCTGCATTTTTAATAAAACTGTGGGACAGATATATTTGTAGCCTGTAAAGCCTAATACTTACTAGCTGACCCTATATACAAGTTTGCTGACCCTGATCTAAACCTTCAAAAAATCAAAATTACAGAGCCAGGCACTGTGGCTCATGCCTATGATCCTAGCACTTTGGGAGGCCAAGATGGGAGGATTGTTTCAGGGCAGAAGTTGAGACCAGCCTAGGAAGACGGAGACCCAGTCTCTACAAAAGAAAAATTAGCCAGGTGTGGTCTCAAAAAACAAAAATCCAAAATTACATATAAGGGAGGAGGATGCCCTGCATTTAACGTAGCTAAGTCAGTAATAAACACACATATATTCACTCATTTGAACCAAATATTCATGAAATCTCTTTTCACCTTGTATGAAGTTTACCTTTTTTCTATTAATTAATGGAGCAGGGGCTAGTTTAAACTCTAGCTTCTAATTATACTGGATTTATCTCTCACCTTTATGTTAACATTGGCAAAATTCATGTCCATTGTTCCAGTCTGTTAATTCATTTTAATATATACCTATAGACACAAAACTTTTTCACCTCTGCATATATTACGTAAATAACCCACTATTTAAAGCAAAAACAGCAGCAAAAATCTCCACAGCAGGACATTTCATCCTTTTTTTTTTTTGAGTCAGTCTTTGTGGCCCAGGCTAGAGTGAGTGCCCTGGTGTCAGCCTAGGGCAACCTCAAACTCCTGGGCTCAAACAATCCTTCTGCCTCAGCCTCCTGAGGCTATAGCACTCTGGGAGGCCAAGGCAGGCAGATGGGCGGATTGCTCGAGGTCAGGAGTTTGAAACTAGCCTGAGTAAGAGAGACCCCTAGCCTGAACAACAGCGAGACACCCCCCCATCTGTACTAAAAATAGAAATTAATTGGCCAAATAAAAATACATAGAAAAAATCCCAGCTACTGGGGAGGCCGAGGCAGAAGGATCACTTGAGCCCAGGAGTCTGAGGTTGCTGTGAGCTAGGCTGATGCCCCAGCACTCTAGCCCAGGCAACACAGCAAGACTCTGTCTCATTAACATACTTGTACTAAGGAGGCTAAAAAAAAAAAAAGGAAAAAATTTAAAAAAGACTGTCTCAAAAAGAAAAGAAAGAAATTAGCCAAACAACTAAAAATTAGCCAGGCACGGTGGCATGTGCTTGTAAGTCCCAGGTACCTGAGAGGCTGAGGCAGAAGGATTGCTAGAGCCCAGGAGTTTGAGGTTGCTGTGAGCTAGGCTGACACCATGGCACTATAGCCCGGGCAACAGAGTAAGACTCTGACTCAAAAAAAAAAAAGATAGCAAGAAAACTACTACTTTGAAATGGTTCAGTTTCAACATGTGATTGTACTACATCACTCTCCATTAAGTTTCTTCTTCTCAAAGCTGGATCTCTGGTGTGGCTGCTGTGATTAAAAAATAAAACAAAAACCACAAAGCGCTTACACACAAAAAATCTTGTACTGAAGGTATATGTCCAGAAAAAAGTCAGTGGGGAACAGGAAATGAGACTGAAGTATCCACTCTGATTTCAAGGTTTGAAAAGCTAAACAGTATCCAAAAGGCATACACATTCCATTAATAATTTATACAAAAAAACTTATTCTTTCAATTTATATGTAGTAGTTCAAGGTGGTATCTCCCCACTCGATCCAAACAACTTCTTACGTTTCCCACATTCATGCATTCTTTTAATATCCTCAGGGCAGTTAAAACAATTTTTTTTCATATAAGACTCACACAAGGTCAACTGTTAATCTTTCATTGCCCCCATTATAGACCCTCAGGGCTCCATTATCGTATTTCAAGTATGGCACAGGTTAGTCATCACAGAAGCATCTTGGATTATATAATAAATAAACCTGAACTAAAGAGACAAGGTTATTTACTTGGGAATAAAAGTACCACTTTGGCCTGGCGAGGTGGTTCACACCTGTAATCCTAGCACTCTTGGAGGCCCAGGCAGAATTGGTTGAGCTCATGAGTTCCAGACCAGCCTGAGCAAGACCTACTAAAAGTACAAGAGGATCACTTGAGCCCAGCAGTTTGAGGTTGCAGTGAGCTATGATAATGCCACTGCACTCTAACCCAGTGCCCCAGAGACTCTGTCTCAAAAAAAAAAAAAAAAAAAAGAAAAAAAGAAAAAAAAGAAAAAAAGAAAGAAAGAAAATATAAGCCTTCTGTCAGAAATCCTGGGTTCTGATACTATTCTGAACACCCCTTTTATGATTAGTGCTTTGTGAATAGACGTTTTAAGGATTGGATCCTGTATTCTAATAATACTAAACATTTTTAAATTAGAACACCTGTGATTTAAATACTTTCAACACACATAATTAAACATGCTCTGAGACAGAAACAGCCCTGGCATGAACACTACCAATAAAGTATGGCTATATGTGAAAAGAAACTGTGGCACAGAAAATTCACAATAGTACATTTTATTCAGCTTTGGAATACACTATGAGGGGAGAGTAGTATATTGCTCAAGCTAAGGTTAAAAGTAACTGGAATCTTCCTGGAAAATGAAAAGTTCACAGGTGTACTGAGGAAGCACAGCCTCATTTGAAAATCTATTATTGCTGAACCATACAGTAAATAATAAAAATTTAGTACAACATACTTTGTATGTCGTAGCAAAATACAACAGACGCAACAATTTTTTTTTTTACACATTCAGAGAAACTTCTCTAGTAATGGACTATAGAAATGATCCCTGAAAGTATAGTCTTGACAATTCTCCATTAAGAGCTCAAATAAAATACGATTTTAGGTGTTTAAGAGCTAGGTTGATTCTTGGCTGGGCACGATGGCTCACGCCTGTAATCCTAGCACTCTGCGAGGCCGAGGGGGGCGGATTGCTGGAGGTCAGGAGTTCGAAACCAGCCTGAGCAAGAGTGAGACCCTGTCTCTACTATAAACAGAAATAAATTAATTGGACAACTAATATATATAGAAAAAAAATTAGCCAGGTATAGTGGCACATGCCTGTAGTCCCAGCTACTCGGGAGGCTGAGGCAGTAGATTGCTTGAGCCCAGGAGTTTGAGGTTGCTGTGACCTAGGCTGACGCCATGGCACTAACTCTAGCCTGGGCAATAAAGTGAGACCCTGTCTCAAAAAAAAAAAAAAAAGAGCTAGGTTGATTCTAAACAGTTGATATTACAAAGACATTTTTCCTGAAAAGGAACAATCACTAACCACATAAAACCCCCCAAATGATACAGCTTCTACACTTTTAAACTAAGAAAATCCAATTAAACAGGAGAATCTTAATTTAGCAATAAAATACTACATTGGAGCAATTTGTCTCTTCCAGTTTCTACTGCCTTCTAGTTAAAACCTAACTGAGCACAGGAAAAAAGAAAGAAAATCCAGGCCGGGCGCGGTGGCTCACACCTGTAATCCTAGCTCTCTGGGAGGCCGAGGCGGGCGGATTGCTCAAGGTCAGGAGTTCGAAACCAGCCTGAGCGAGACCCCATCTCAAAAATAGAAATAAACTAATTGACCAACTAAAAATATATATACAAAAAATTAGCTGGGCATGGTGGCGCATGCCTGTAGTCCCAGCTACTCGGGAGGCTGAGGCAGTAGGATTGCTTGAGCCCAGGAGTTTGAGGTTGCTGTGAGCTAGGCTGACGCCATGGCACTCACTCTAGCCTGAGCAAAGTAAGACTCTGTCTCAAAAAAAAAAAAAAAGAAAAAGAAAGAAAGAAAATCCAGTTACAAGTTAGTGGTTAGAAAATCAATACTAAACAAAGGCCACCATCAGATACTCTTTTCTTACAGTAATTAACTGTAAATCGTGATAATTTGTTTTGAAGGCTAAAGACAGTTTTATTTTTGGAATTAATTCCTACAAAGTAGATTGATGGCAAAGACTGTAACCAAAGTTAGAGATAGTCACAGTACGTTTCTGGACAATTTATTAATTTAAATGCAAGACACTGAGATACTATAATGTAATACCTCAAATATTTCAAATGCTTAAAAAGCACATACAATATTTTACTTTATATTTATTAATTGGTCGAACAATAGTTTATTTAAAAAGAAAAAACTGGCCGGGCACAGTGGCTCACGCCTGTAATCGTAGCACTCTGGGAGGTGGAGGTGGGCGGATCACTCAAGGTCAGGAGTTCGAAACCAGCCTGAGCGAGACCCCGCCGCTACTAAGAAATATAAAGAAACTAATTGACCAACTAAAATATATATATATATAGAAAAAATTAGCCGGGCATGGTAGTGCATGCCTGTAGTCCCAGCTACTCGGGAGGCTGAGGCAGGAGGATTGCTTGAGCCTAGGAGTTGGAGGTTGCTATGAGCGAGGCTGACGCCACGGCACTCACTCTAAACTGGGCAACAGAGTAAGACTCTGTCTCAAAAAAAAAGAAAAAAGAAAAAAAAAAAGAAAAAGAAAAAATTAGCACTCTCTGCAAGGTTAGATCTTAAGGAGGGAGGTCTTAACATCCTAGCCGCCTCCTAGGTAGGTATGAAATTAAGAGCTTTTCTATAAGCTACTGGACAAAACGTTTACAATTTAAGATTTAAAGAAATGTAAGTATCAAATCACCAATAAAGGGCTTTAAAATGACCAAAAATAAAAAATAAAAAAACAAAAAACACCCTACAAGCCCTTAAGACACCTAGCATAAATATAAATGTCTCTCTCTACATCTAAGAAAACTTTGTAACAGACACCAACAAAATGAACCATTATGGGCTGGATTTTTCCTTGGAATGGATGACCCATTAAAGGTTTCTCCTGGACAGGCATGGTGGCTCATGCCTATAATCCTAGCACTCTGGGAGGCCGAGGCGGGAGGATCGCTCAAGTTCAGGAGTTCGAAACCAGCCTGAGCAAGAGCGAGACCCTGTCTCTACTATAAATAGAAAGAAATTAATTGGCCAACTAAAAATACATAGAAAATATCAGCCGGGCATGGTGGCACATGCCTGTAGTCCCAGTAACTCGGGAGGCTGAGGCTTCAAAGGATCACTTGAGCCCAGGAGTTTGAGGTTGCTGTGAGGCTGATGCCACGGCACTCTAGCCCAGTTAACAGAGTGAGACTCTGTCTCTAAATAAATAAATAAAACAAAGGTTTCTCCTGTATCAAATGACTCATAATATTCATCTTATTTTTATTTATCTATTTTTTTTGAGAAAGAGTCTTGCTTTGTTGCCCAGGCTAGAGCGAGTGCCCTGGCGTCAGCCTAGCCCACAGCAACCTCAAACTCCTGAGCTCAAGTGATCCTGCTGCCTCAGCCTCCCAAGTAGCTGAGACTACAGACATGCGCCACCATGCCCGGCTAATTTTTTTCTATGTATTTTTAGTTTGCCAATTAATTTCTTTCTATTTATAATAGAGACGGGGTCTCGCTGTTGCTCAGGCTGGTTTCCAACTTCTGACCTTGAACGATCCACCTGACTTGGCCTCCCAGAATGCTAGGTACAGGTGAGATCCACCTTTTGTTGTTGTTTTGGAGACAGAGTCTTGCTCTGTTGCCCAGGGTAGAGTGCCATGGCGTCAGCCTAAATTACTGGGCTAAAGCGATTCTCCTGCCTCAACCTCCCAAGTAGCTAAAACTATAGCCACTACACCTGGCTAATATTTTCTATTTTTAGTATGGTCTCACTCTTGTTCAGGCTGGTCTACAGCAAGCAGTCCTTCTGTCTCAGCCTCCCAGAATGAAAGGATTACAGCCATGAGCCACTGCACCCGGCCCATTTTTTACATGTAATAACTATCTTATGTATCTCCAGATAGTGTTATTTCAAGCCATTCTCAACATGGTACTTTTTTTTTTGAGACAGAGTCTCACTCTGTTGCCCAGGCTAGAGTGCCATGTCGTCAGCCTAGCTCACAGCAACCTCAAACTCCTGGGCTCAAGCAATTCTTCTGCCTCAGCCTCCCAAGTAGCTGGGACTACAGGCATGCGCCACCATACTGGGCTAATTTTTTCTGTTTTTAGTTGGCCAATTAATTTATTTCTATTTTTAGTAGAGATGCGTTCTCTCTTGCTCAGGCTCATTTAGAACTCCTGACCTTGAGTGATCCTCCCGCCTTGGCCTCCCAGAGAGCTAGGATTATAGGCGTGAGCCACCGCACTCGGCCTGAACATGGTACTTCTTCGTGAAAAGGTATGTTTGACTACAAATCTATTAAAAGTTTGTTGTAGAACCTGTAGCTACAAAAAGAAATGCAAAGAAAAAAAAAGTTGGTAATGCCTTATGTGACAATTCATTTTCTCCTTATAGATTTCCAAATATAAAAGGCATTTTAAGGCCGGGCACAGTGGCTCACGCCTGTAATCCTAGTACTGTGGGAGGCCGAAGCGTGCAGATCACTCAAGGTCAGGAGTTTGAAACCAGCCTGAGCAGGAGCAAGACCCTGTCTCTACTAAAAATAGAAAGAAACTGACCAACTAAAACTATATATACAAAAAATTAGCCGGGCATGGTGGCGCATGCCTGTAGTCCCAGTTACTCGGGAGGCTTAGTCAGACGGATTGCTTGAGCCCAGGAGATTGAGGTTGCTGTGAGCTAGGCTGACACCATGGCACTCACTCTAGCCTGAGAAACAAAGTGAGACTGTCTCAAAAAAAAAAAAAAAAAACTTAAGATTTATAATCTTTGCTACATTACTCAGAAAGGATTTCAAAGATAAGAGTGGCAGAAGTTATTTTATAACGATTTATATCTTTTTTCAAAAAGCCCTGTATTAGCTGAGCATGGTGGCTCACACCTATAATGCCAGGAGCCCGAGACAGAACAATCACTCGAGGCCAGGAGTTCAAGATCAGCCTGGGCAACATAGCTGGACCTATCTCTACGAAGAGATTTTTTCAAAGTTTAGTCAGGCGTGGTATCCAGCACTTGTAGTCCTAGCTACCGAGGAGGTTGAGGTGAAAGGTCTTTTCAGCCCAGGAGTTTGAGGTTACAGTAAGGTATGATTACTCCACAGCACTCCAGCTTATGTGATAGAGTGAGACTTTGTCTCAAAAATAAAAATTCTATTAGATATCATGTTTGGGGGGGGAGGACCCTCCAAAATTCTAATATATGCCTTTACAGTAATGCATGTTTCTGGAGGCTTGTGGCTTGTTCTGTCATCGACAGACTTTACTATATCTCTTACTTATCCATATAGATTTCTAGCCAACATACTCACCATTATCATTAAGTGACCCTTTGAAAGTATTACTTTCCATAGGAATAAAAATTGTTCCGTAGCTGGTCCGATGGTAGTTGGTTATCAGAGCTTATTAACGTTAGTGTCACTAAGGTTGGTATTCAAGCCCCCACTGCTAAATTTGACTGGCAAAAAGACAAAAACAAAAATTGTTCCTTTCCGTTGTTCTCCATACCTAAATGTTAGGGCCCAGAGTACCAAAAACGACAAACACACAAAACCACCACAGATAAAAAACAAAAGAACTCAAAACCCTATAAAAGCGGCAGTTCTGACAAAAGGCAAAACTTTTCCTGAGAAGTATGTTAAGGAATGGAAGTGGCAGGTCCAAGAATTCTTACTTGGTTAAAATCACCAAGGTTTCTAGCACTCTGGGAGACAGAGGTGGGAGGATCGCTTAAGGTCAGGAGTTCGAAACCAACCCGAGCAAGAGCGAGACCCCCGTCTCTACTAAAAATAGAAAGAAATTGGCCAACTAAAAATACATAGAAAAAATAAGCTGGACATGGTGGCGCATGCTTGTAATCCCAGCTACTCGGGAGGCTTAGGCAGTAGGATCCTTTGAACCCAGGAGTTTGAGGTTGCTGCGAGCTAGGCTTATGCCACGGCACTCTAGCCCAGGCAACAGAGTGAAACTGTCTTAAAAAAAAATTCACCAAGGTTATTTTTTATCATAATAAAACATTGCTAAATAACTTGTAGTCACCTCTACATGAAAAAATTTAAACTCTTTGAGAATAATGTAACTACATACCTATTTCATCCTACGCTGAGCCCAAATAATGAAACCTCACCCGAAATTTAACGCAGAAACCAAAAAACGCCCGCAAGTAGCTTTCCACTCGACACGTGCAAAACTACCTGCTCAATGGTAACTCCTCTCGCTACCAGGAAAGCGGCTGAGTTTTGGCGACCTCTCCGCTTTTCAAGTGACTGGAGTATCCCTGGAAATATGCATACTCAAAAAACCAAGACACAGGAGAAGGAAATAAGTTGTGGTGACGGCATGACCTCCCTATAGTTGCCTAGCAGTACCTGTAGCTCACTGCAGAGGGCCGCGTGGTGCTCTGCCTGGAGCACCAGGCTTCTGGTGGCACCCACCACAGGTGCACTTGGCCCTGGGCCTAGTCCCCGCATTAGAGAAGTAGAACCAGAGTGCCCAAGAAGCCAAGTGGCAATCCATGAGGGTCCACGCCTCCAGGGTGCCCGCATGGCGAAAAGCTCACAGTAGCTTAAGGCCTAGGGCTAAGTTACGGAGTGAGAAGAGTAACCCAGACTGCCAAAGAGGGAAAAGTAAGATTTCCGGCACGAGGAAGCTGAGGGACGGTTTAGAGGTGGGGGAAGCGGACATCTGGAGGAAAAATGTCCTCCACCCGCCAACGGTAACCGGAACAAGGGCCGCAGACCACCCAACCCCAGGCAGCAACGACTGCTACCGCTAGTGCGAGAAAGCCGAGGGGGCCGAAAGCGGAGGCAGGCCAAGGGACCGCTTCCCGGCAGCCCCCAACGCGGCCTCGGCCTCACTCCGGGCGACCTTGCTTCGGCGAGGTGTCGCACTCACATTGTGAACGGGGCAGGGGGACGGGCGAGCGGGAGGGCGGTCCTCTCTGGCGGCTGCTGCTAAGGAGTCGGCTCCTCTCCGGTGGCGACTCCGGCGTTTTATCTCCGGTCGCGGCCTCTTCTCGCTCCTCTCAGGCGACGGCAGCAGCGGCGGGCTCGACCTGGGTAATACCCAGAATGCACCGCGCGGAGCGGCTCCTCCGGTCGGGGAGAAGAGGAAAGTGTAGGAAAAGGGGCGCGAGAACGGAGAATGAACGTGCGTGCGTGCGAGCGAGTGAGGGTGGTGAGGCCGGGCGGCGGCTGGTGACGCAGCAAAATGCCCGGGCCCTGCCGCCGCGCGTGCGCAGTCTTTGTTTTCGGGCTCCTGCGCGGCTTTCTAGAGATATCTACGGAAAGGGCGGGGCTTCCCAGCTCCTTCGCGATCCTTCCTGGCGCCGGCCCCGCCTTTCATCCGCCCCCCCTCCCCCGCCGGTCCTGACTTGTTCCCGCCTCTCCTCCCGCTCTCCCGTCTCGCGTTAGAAAACCGTTGGGCGATAACCGTCCGACCACGCGACTTGGGCCATTTCCCTGAGAAACGCCTGCATTGGCAGTAGTAGAAAAGGCTGAGGGCAGAGGGACGCGGAGTCGTTTCTTTGAGAATTGAAATGGGGCATCGGTTACTCCTGTGGAAGTAAACCAGCTTACTGAGGAAACATTCCACCCCCAAAATATGTGACAAGCCTGTCCTAGTGATATTTGCGGAAAAGGGCCAACTTCAGAATCGAGGGCCTGGGTCCACCTCGCCATTTTTCTGAAGGTTGGAGAACCTGTCCAGAGGCAGCGGAAATTTGAGGTCATTGGCTGAGAAGGAGCGTTTGCAGTTTGGGGTGGGCATTTGCCCCTGTTTTGAGTCAGTGCTGTAGGTAAAACTGGAAAGATATTTGAGGGGAGTGTCCAGGTTTCTGGGAATGGAGAGGCTAGGATAATGGCTGTCTCCAGGCACATCAACTGGGGGAGAGGGTTCCCTGTCTGTTTTGAAAACCATTGTCTCTTGGACTCCCCCTTCGTGCAGCTGTACTGGGTTCGGGTCTAATGAGGGATAATAACGAAGAAAATCAAAACAGTACCTGCTCTTCAAATCACAACTTGGTGAAAAAATAAGAATATTTTTTTGGAGACACTGTCTTGCTCTGTTGCCTGGGCTAGAGTGCCATGGCGTCAGCCTAGCTTACAAGCTACCTCAAACTCCTGGGCTCAAGTGATCCTCCTGCCTCAGCCTCCCAAGTAGCTGGCACCAGCTATGCCCTGCTAATTTTTTCTATTTTTAGTAGAGATGGTTCTCACTCTTGCTCAGCGCTCAGGTTTGTCTTCAACTCCTGAGCTCAAGGGATCCTTCTACCTCGGCCTACCCACACTGTTAAGATTACAAGCGTCAGCCACCACACCTGGCCAATAAAATTTTGAAAACTGAAGAAAAAAAAGTACTTGCTCACTAGAAGGCTACTTAAGATGGAGTAAGGGATTGGCAAGGAACATCCAGGAGAAAAAAAAAGGAGTAAGGGAGAAATACTCCCTTACTCCCCAATGAGAACACAAAGGAGGCATAAGAATAGATGTTTGGGATGAGTGTTTGGGGGCTTCATATTAAACAATAAGGTATTTAGTGTTTATATTGTGGAAGAGAGGTATTGAGAGTTATAGAACTTGGACCTTACCTCAGATCTTATTAAAAAGGGAAGTTAAATCTCATTACTGTGATTCTAAGGAGCCTACTGTCTTATCAGGAAAACAAAATACACAAATGAAGGTAACTGAGCGGTATAATGGAAGTACAAAAAGTAATGGGTGCATAAAGCGAAAAGTCTTGTGGCTGGAAGAGTCAGAAAAGGCCTTGTTAAGAAAAAGTATCGAAGGTGGGGCACGGTGGCTCATGCCTGTAATCCTAGCACTCTGGGAGTCCGAGGCGGGAGGATCGCTCAATGTCAGGAGTTCGAAACCAGCCTGAGCAAGAGTGAGACTGCTTCTCTACTTGAACTAGAAAGAAATTAATTGGCCAACTAAAAATATATAGAAAAAATTAGCCAGGCATGGTGGCGCATGCCTGTAGTCCCAGCTACTTGGGAGGCTGAGGCAGGATTGCTTGAGCCCAGGAGTTTAAGGTTGCTGTGAGCTAGGCTGACGCCACAGCACTCTAGCCTGGGTAACAGAGTGAGACTCCATCTCAAAAAAAAAAAAAAAGAAAAATTATCCAAAACATGGAAATAAGGAGCGCAGGGTTTGGCCTTTCAATTCATATGGGACCGTTGTTTAGCCTGCCTGCCCACGGATATTTGATTCTACGGTAGAAAGTACCCGTGTTTTACTTTGCTAGTTATTATATAGTTAGAGCTCACACATTGTAGAATTACTTTTTTTTTTTTTTTTTTTGACAGAGTCTCACACTCTTGCCTAGGCTAGAGCGCTGTGGCGTCTGCCTAGCTCATAGCAACCTCAAACTCCTGGGCTCAAGCGATCCTCCTGCCTCAGCCTCTTGAGTAGCTGGGACTACAGGCACGCACCACCATGCCTGGCTAATTTTCTCTATTTTTAGTTGTTTCTTGGCTAATTTATCTCTATGTATAGTAGAGACGGTGTCTCGGTCTTGCTCAGGCTGGTCTCGAACTCCTGAGCTCAAGTAATCCTCCGGCCTCAGCCTCCCAGAGTGCTAGGATTACAGGCATGAGCCACTGTGCCTGGCCAAAATTACTTCTTAAGTTGTAGATTTCTGTCTGATAGGGAAAGCCTAACCCAAAAATTATGATCTTATTGCTCTGTAGGAAATTACCCAGTTTTGTTTAACCTGCAACCTTGTTCTGATTATTTTTATGCCTATGAAAGCCTTGTTTCTTAAATGTTGCTGGAACCAGCTTTACCATCTTATTGGTTCCTTCAATGCATTCAAATCATGTTTTTAAATTTTTTGAGAATTCTACTTTGACAGCCTTATACAGGTGACAGCAGAAATCTTGATAGGTGAGGAAATAGAAACAGAAGTATGTCTAGGTCAGAGGTTGGCCAACTTTTTCTTTAAAGGGTCAGATAAGGCCCTAAGGTCTCTATTGTAACTTCTCGACTCTGCTGTAGTAGGGTGAAAACAACCATAGACAATATGTAAATAATAAATATAAGTGGTTATGTTTGAATAAAACTTTAAGGATACTGAAATTTGAATTTTTTGTTTTTACTTGTCACGAGATAGTTTTTTCCAACTACTTAAAAATGGGCCAAGCGTGGTGGCTTATACCCATACTCCTAGCTACTACAGCAGCTGAGGCAGAAAGATTGCTTGAGTCCATGAGTTCCAGGCTATAATTGCATCACTGAACTCCAGCCAGGGTGACAAATCCAGACCTTGTCTCTAAAATAATTTAAAAATAAAATTAAAAAAAACTTTTTTTAAATGTTAAAGCCATAACTCTCAGGTCAACACAAAAACTGATGCCAGGCTAGATTTGGTCTGTAGGCTGTAGTTTGCCAACCTCTGGCATAAGTAGTGCAGTGTAAAATAATTCAAGATAAGGTTAAGAAGCTAGGTTACAATCAAGTAATGGAGGCACTGAATATCAGAGTAATTATTTTCAACTTCTTTATCTAGCAATGGGAAGCTATTGAAGTTATCTAAAGTAGGAGAGGAACACTCTTACATTTTAGAAAGATTAATTTGGTAATGATGCATTAGGTTACTAAGTATGGAATGTCTGATATCCTTAAGTTCTAAGTTTGACAGTTGATATCTCTGACGTTTCACTTTGATATGTCTTTTTTTTTTAATTGTGAAGGTACATCATTCTCTCAAACACATGTTTTGGCTTGTGATTATCTTTTACATTTTTTCTTCCTTTTTAAAAATTTTTTTTCTTTTTCTTTTTTTTTCTTTTCTCACTAACTCACCCATCCACTCATTCCACTCATTCACTTCCTCTTTTTTTTTTTTTTAAACAGTCTCATTCTGTTGCCTGGGCTAGAGTGCTGTGGTGGTCAGCGTAGCTCACAGCAACCTCAAACTCCTGGGCTCAGGCAATCCTCCTGCCTCAGCCTCCATAGTACCTGGGACTACAGGCATGTGCCACCATGCCCGGCTAATTTTTTCTATATATTTTTAGTTGGCCAATTAATTTCGTTCTATTTTTAGTAGAGACGGAGTCTTTCTCTTGCTTAAGCTTGTCTAAAACTCCTGACCTTGAGCGATCTGCCTGCCTCGGCCTCCCAGAGTGCCAGGATGCCAGGATTACAGGCATGAGCCACCTCGCCTGGCCTTAACTTCCTCTTTCACATTTCTTTTTTTTTTTTTATTTTTTTTGAGACAGAGTCTCACTTTGTTGCTCAGGTTAGAGTGAGTGCCGTGGCGTCAGCCTAGCTCACAGCAACCTCAATCTCCTTGGCTCAAGCAATCCTACTGCCTAAGCCTCCCGAGTAGCTGGGACTACAGGCATGCGCCACCATGCCCGGCTAATTTTTTTTTTTTGTATATATATTTTTAGTTGGTCAATTAATTTCTATTTTTAGTAGAGACGGGGTCTCACTCAGGCTGGTTTTGAACTCTTGACCTTGAGCGATCCTCCTGCCTCAGCCTCCCAGAGTGCTAGGATTACAGGCGTGAGCCACTGCGCCCAGCCTCTCTTTCACATTTCTTTTAAAGCAATTTTTGTGAAACCATGAATAAGTCAAAAACTTCATGTTATTTTTGAATATGAGTTCTGTGGTGGAACCAATGAAGCACAGACAGCTCTAAATAGCAACAAAATGTTTGGGAAGGATGAGGCTAATGAACGCACTGTACATCAATAGTTTGAGCAGTTCCATTTTGGTGATTTTAATCTTGAAAATAAAGCATATGGGTGACCTGAGACCAAGGTGGAGAATGATGAGCTGAAACTGGTAGTGGAAGTGAATCCATCTCAACCTACTCATGAATTAACAGCAAGGTCTGATGTTACTATTCCAACAATATTGGACCATTTGAAACAAATCACCAAGGTAAACAAGCTGGATAGGTGGATACCACATGAATTAAACGAGTATTAGAAGAGAAGTTGTCTCGAAGGTTGCCTTTCTTTGTTGTCAGGACCTAAAGGCAAACCATATTGCTACGTGTGATGAAAAATGGATTTTTTTTGACAATCAGAAGCGTTTGGCAGATGGTTGGATAAAAATGAAGTGCTGAAACACAGTCCAAAACCAAATATTCATCACCAAAATTTAATATTGTCTGTTTGTGGTCTACTGCTGGTCTTACCTACTACAGCTTCATGGAACCTGGTCAATGGATTATAGTGGATGTCTATGGCAATCAACTGGACGAAATGATAAGGATGCTTGTGATTAAGCACCTGAGATAGGTCAATAGAGACAGCCCAATCCTCTTGCAAGACCACATCGTAAAAAACAACCCTGCAGTCTTCTAAATGCTGTCTTCAATTCTGTTCCTCCATTTTTATTTCTTTATTATTATTATTTTTTGAGACAGAGTCTCACTCTGTTGCCCAGGCTAGAGTGAGTGCCATGGCATCAGCCTAGCTCACAGCAACCTCAAACTCCTGGGCTCAAGCAATCCTCCTGCCTCAGCTTTCTGAGTAGCTGGAACTACAGGCATGCGCCACCATGCCCGGCTAATTTTTTATTCTATATATTTTAGTTGGCCAATTAATTTCTTTCTATTTTATAGTAGAGACGGGGTCTCGCTCTTGCTTAGGCTGGTCTCGAACTCCTGACCTTGAGCGATCCACCCACCTCAGCCTCCCAGAGAGCTGGGATTACAGGCGTGAGCCACCGTGCCCGGTCTGTTTCCCCATTTTCTTTTTCTTTTTTTTTTTTTTTTTTGAGACAGAGTCTCACTTTATTGCCCAGGCTAGAGTGAGTGCCGTGGCGTCAGCCTAGCTCACAGCAACCTCAAACTCCTGGACTCAAGCAATCCTGCTGCCTCAGCCTCCCAAGTAGCTGGGACTACAGGCATGTGCCACCATGCCTGGCTAATTTTTTCTATATATATGGCCA
>VSMD01006824.1:0-19070 GCA_008750895.1 Mirza zaza | reverse complement strand
AGATACCTTAAAGCGATACAAGTGAATCTACCATTTGATCCAGTAATCCCATTACTGGGCATCTACCCAAAAGATCCAATGACCCTCTACAAAAAAGACACCTGCACTTGAATGTTTATAGCAGCACAATTCATAATTGCAAGGCTGTGGAAATAGCCCAAGTGCCCATCAATCCAAGAATGGATTAATAAAATGTGGTATATGTATACCATGGAGTACTATTCAGCTCTAAGAAACAACGGTGATATAGCACATCTTATATTTTCCTGGTTAGAGCTGGAACCCATACTACTAAGTGAAGTATCCCAAGAATGGAAAAACAAGCACCACATATATTCACCAGCAAACTGGTATTAACTGAGCAGCACCTAAGTGGACACATAGGTACTACAGTAATAGGGTATTGGGCAGGTGGGAGGGAGGAAGAGGGCGGATATATACATACATAATGAGTGAGATGTGCACCATCTGGGTGATGGTCATGCTGGAAGCTCAGACTTGTGGGGGGAGGGGGGAAAGGGCATTTATTGAAACCTTAAAATCTGTACCCTCATAATATGCCGAAATAAAAAAAAATAAAAAAATAAAAAAAGAATGAAATATTTACTGTAATCCTTTTAAAAAGCCTTCAACCATTTTGAAAGATTAATAATAAATTTTTGAATAATCAAAAGAAAAGGAAAATAAGTTTTTCTCCCCCTCCTCCCAGGATACATAAGAAGTACTTGCTGGCATTTGTATGTGCATGGAATAAAATGTGCCAGACTCTCAAAGACAGTTAATTAACAGCATGTACAGGTCTTGTTTCATTTGATTTAATACCAAGTAAGAGTAAATATCCCATGAAAGACATAGGTTTTTCTTCCATCTCTCATATTGCCCCACATCTCCAGGTCACAGTACATAAGCATGCATCCTTGTTGCCCCACTAAGGAATTGAAAATGATTCATATTTGTAAATGGCTGCTCACGTGACAATTGCCAGCAGAGTTCTTTCTCCCTAAGACAGTGATAGTAAAAGCCACCAGAAACCAATTTCTTTGGGAATAAAGAACTCCTTCAGGAAACTCACTTAGTGTCCTGGTCCTTGTTACCCTATCACATACATTCTTTTTATTGATACACCTGTTTACTAAATTATGATTGCTATTTATGCCAAAGGAATACTCCCCTGGCATGACTGATCTCTTTCTATTTCCTAAAGACAAAATATGCTTACTTTACATAGTGCCATGGATTTTCTCTCTTTTCTTTCGTCTTTTCTTTTTCTTTCTTCCTTTCTATCCTTTCTTTCCTTTTATTATATCTTAGAATTATCAAGGCAGAACATGTTTAGATCAAAAAGAAAAACTGGCAAGTAGATCCTGAAATACACATTTCTTAACATGAGTTACATCTAAAAACAAGACTTTAATTACATTTTCCATTAAAAATTCATTCAACTTTGGTGCTTAGCCAAGAATTTGTAATGTCAATTTCTGACATAAATCATATCCCTCAATACATACCTATTTTCAAAAGAAAGCAAGTCATCTTAAAGTAATATTTTCCTGTATGCTGATTTAAACATTTTTATAGCAAATTGAAATTCTGAGTAAACTGAAGGTATGTTTAACAACAAAATACAGCATGCCTTGCTTATACATTTCTTATTTGTATCTTGCAACAGATCTGTAAATCCAGTTGCTTTTTTCTGGAGTTTTATAGATATGGCATCAATCTATGCAAAAACCTTTGAAGAGATGTTTTCCCCAAATGACAGATAATTTTTTAAACTTTTCCAGAAAAACATGGAAATTTTATATTACTGCCAATTGCTCTTTTAATTTTGTTCTAACAGAAGTTAAAAGTTTAGACATCTCTGATATTTTTGAATTGCACACCCATAGAAGATAACTAGATAAAATACACTAGATGATTTCAAAAAAAATTAATCTTAGTATCTGACTGATTTGGCACATCCTTAGTATCCAGTATAAAATCAGTAGAAATAAAAGTACTATAATTTTAAAAGAATTCATACAAGCTGGAGTCTTAAGAAAAGAAGATTCTAAATGTAAGGACAAGGAGGTTTTGCTCATCTTACTAGTTACACGCATTTCTGTTCATGGAGTAACTAAGGCTTTCTGGTTTGTTTGTGGAACTTTAGTTTGTAGGAAAGCGATTACGTGGGGCCAAATCTTGTTGGTTTCTCTTCTGGAGAATGTTTCCAATGTCCCTTTTTTTTTTCTGGTAATATTCCAGGACTGGCTTTGTTTGGGCCTCATAAGCCTTCAGTCTCTTGATAACCATCTCTGGTCGGTCATCCTCCTGCTGAATGAGAAGCTCCCCGGTCACATCGCCGAGTCATGACATCGTCTGGGAAGTTTCCCTTGGTCAATGAAAGCCTTGGCTAACACACCAATTTCTGTGCCTTACAGCATATTGTCTCGGAACAGGTTCCCGCTGGAGAGGTGCTTCAGATGGAAGTGTTGGGTGACGTGCGACGCCACAGTGCCCTTGCCCGAGTCCCTATATCACTTCGCGCAAGAGCAGCATGGACGCTCCCATGGCTGCAGACAGAGGCCCACGCTGTGCAACAGTAGAGCTTTGGCCTGGCCTGCATGCTCACCTGCTCCAGAGCTCTGGGCCGGCCGGTTGGCAGCACTGCTAGCAGGCTGCGGCTCTCAAATTTTTTAAAGATCTGCTACAATTTTATGATCCACAGGAAAGTCAGAAAAACAGACTCTATATCTGTTGGTTTAACTACAGCTCCTCTGAGTTCTAACTTCTAGGCCCTGGTGCTATATAGAATTCTGAACACCGTCTAGAACTAAATGTCTTTCCTTTCTGCAGACTGTCAAATACTAAATGGTTCACTTCAACCTTGAGTACTAATTACTTTTATCCTGTTTTACCTACTCTTTTTTTTATGTTAGCTATAGAATTTAATATAATTCCTTTCTTTTTAGCGTATTATGGGGGTACAAGTGTTAAGGTTACATATATTGCCCATGCCCCCCTCCCCCCTCGAGTAAGAGCTCTTAAGAGTAATTTTAACCTAATGCCCTTTCAAAATCCAATCAAATAACAGTATAATGTGGATTTTTATGAAGCTCCCAAGATTTACTCCCCTGAAACAACATCCGATTGACTATTCACATCAATGTAAACAGGACTTGGAGTATTATAAAAGTCCTGCTCAAAAACATATGCTAAACTATCACCATTTTCTAGCCAGTACAAATAGATTTTTAACTTAAACAAGGTCAATTCAATATGTGCCCCACGTGGGACTCCAGAAAGGTGGCTTCTAGTCACTCCTGAATGATTTCCCCCTCTGCTTTTGGGCATCTGGACCTTATGTCTCATAAGTATTATCCCAGAATGAAAACAAACAAACAAAGAAATCAAAAACCGAAAACTAAAAGCTTTTCTCTCTCTTCTTCTCTTTTTTTCACCTCTACTCTATACACTGGCCATAGTGAGAAACACTGTAATAACCAAGTAGGTAAGCGTATGTGTGTATAACTGAATAGTATATTTTCAAATATATGTGGCCTTGGTAGAGAAGTTGATTAACCTCTCTGCTTCTTGGTTTCCCTTTATGTAAAATGTTGGGTTAACAAGTACTCCTCAGAGATAGTGTGAGGATTAGGTGTCATACATGAACTGCAAAGGGCTGCATATGTATTATGTACCCCCCCTGGGAACATTCTGATGCACTACACATATGAATCACAGAAAAAGCAAATTTTATAAAAAGCAGTTTCAAAGCAGTTATAAAAGTGAGTCTTTAATCTATTTTATTATACCAGTGAGTTTATGCAAACTTAACCCATTCAAGAAGTCATAATAAATGATGCCTGACACCGCACTAGGAACTTGAGGTTCAAATGTATGAAGCAGGGTTCTTCTCCTCAAAGAACTCACAGTCTAGTAGTGAAACAACCCTGGAAACAAATAACTACTAGGACTCTTACAGGGTACACAAGTAGAAGTATATATTCGATACAGTGTGGTTATGTAGGTAGCATAGGTACTCCCAAATCCTTTTGCCCTCGCAGGCTCTTGTTCCATTGATTACCACATCTTCCTATGTCTTCATCCTCTCCCTTCTACTGGTTCCTCCTCATAAACACACAAGCCATTCCACCTTCTCTATCTTAATCACAGTTGAGTGAGTGAGTCAGACATGTACATCAAGGAACTGCAGCATTTACAGTGGAATTTCATCTTTAAGTTAAATGAGAAGGAATGGCAATAGAGTATTGGTATGATGCAGTGTCAGTCTGTCTTTACTTATTGAGAACACGGCAGTATCATTCACCAAGACAAGGAGCCCAGGAGAAGGGAAAGTATTAGGGAAAGGAGGATTTTCAAGGTGGCAGGTTCAAATGTAAATGTATAAGTCATAGTAATATCTAATGCTTTGTACTTGACATGAATTGGGACGAGATAATTGTGGAAGAAGATAGTCTTTGTCAGGCCAAACTCAACTCAAATCTTGGCTCTGCTGAACATAAACTCTGTGACCTTGGGAAATATTCTATATGTTGAAGATTCCATTCACCTAACATTATTGATAATATTAAAAACATTACAAGACATAATATAGCACAGTGGTTGAGAACACAGCCTGTAGAGTTGGATTGCCTGGGTTTGAAACTCAGTGCTACCCCTTACTTGCTGTAGGAGAGCAAACAAATTTTAACTTTTCCGTTTCCTCATCTGTAAAATGGTATATTAAGTAGTAGTTCCAGCCTCACAGAATTCTTATGAAAATTCAATTACTTAACATGTTAAATAATATAGAAGAGTGCCTGATATATAGCAACTGCTATGTTTGTCAAATATATTAAAAATAATAATTCAAAGTTCATTGCAAATTTCACAGGACATGAAAATAATAAATAGTACTTGTTATTATGTCATTATAGTCTCTTCCAAAATCCAATTTGAAAAAGTGCCATAGCGTGTCTTCATAGATTAGAATTTTCTCTAAAGTAAAATTCTATTGCTGAATCCTGAAGCTCCTTGAAGTACCTGTCTGATTCCCCCACTAAACTGTGACTGTGACAGAGACGGTAAAGTAGCATGGCTTACTCAGGACTGCTAATCAGTAGGTATCTGATCTTTCAAGTGTGGTCCTCAACAAGGGTTAGTTTCCTGTGGCCAGGGGAGCCCAGCAGCAGCTTCAGAGCACTGGAACCTGGATTGCCCTGCTGAGAATGTGGCCCCCACACTGAGAGTCATGATAAGACCTGAGATCACTAAGTTTGTTCTTCTCCTTTCTGTCAGATCTTCCCCTACCTCCTTCTGCCTGATATTTCTCTCTATCTCATTGCCTTTTACCATCAGACACATATACAGCCCATCCTCTAGCAAAGTGCTATTAGGACTAGTCATGAGACAGACTTTGGATATGTGGATTGTGAGCTTCCTGAAGTAAGCAAAGTATAAAATTCAAATAACAGATAAAATATATTCAAAGGAGGTGTTGCTTTTGGAGTGGAAGCAGTAGAGTTTTGTTTAGTTTGGCATTGGACTATAACAAATGATCATGTTAAATAGAGCTTCTATGGGTCTGTAGCCATTTGTCACCACACAGATGTTTCCCAGCCTCACCTGGGACCCTCACTACTGCCCAGAAATCTTGCTGTTTTCTCTGTCAGCTCTTTCCTCTTCGCCACAGAGCTATGTCAGTGCTGCTCCACTTCTTCTTAACCTCTTACATTACTCACACTTTTTCACCTCATACTCAGTGGATAACCCTCTTACCTCTCCAAAGGAAATGAAACTGAGGTGCAAAATATTTTAGTTTCATAACACAAACCTACAACCTTCCTTATACCCTATTCAACTTTTTGTTCCTTCCCTCCTAGTACGGTGGAAGAGGTAACCTTCCCCCCCTCCCATGTAAGATAAATTTCTTCTTTGAGCTTGGTATCTCAAATCCTTCCACCCCTCAGGCTCTTCTTCCATAGATTACCACATCCTCCTATGTCTTCAGGCTTTCCAGTTGTACAGGCTCCTCCCCATTAGCAAATAAAGGTGCCCAAATCTCTGACACCTTGAAAGCATTAAAACTTTCCTTCATTCTGACATCACCCTTGGGCTACCATCCTATTTCTCTTTCCCTTCGTAGTCAAATTATTTGAATGAATTATTTAGACTCATTAAATTCAGACACTTATCTCATACTCAATCCTCAGCCCACTGCCATCTGCCTTACCATTCTGCCACTCTATTGAGACAGTTCTCATTAATGATCTTTTCTACTATGTCGCCACCACTATAGCACACTCCATATTCTTCACAACTCCCTCCTTAAAATGTTGTATACCCTCAATTCTAGGACTTTACTTTCTCCTGGTTTCCTCCTTATTTTGATGACTGCTTTGTATGCTCTGCTCATCCCAGAAATGCTTTTGGTTAAAAGCTTTATTAAGATATAATTACATACCATAAACTTTACCTGTTTAAAGTATACAATTTAATGGTTGTCAGTGGATTTATAGGGTTGTGCAAAGCATCATAATCTAATTTTTGAACATGTTCATCATTCTCCCAAAAATCTTGTGCCTATTAGAGATCAATGCCCATTCCCCTTTCTATTAGCCATAGGCAACCATTAATTTACTTTCTGATGCTATAAATTTGCCCATATTAGACATTACATATAAAGGAAATCTTATATGATAGGTGATGTATCTTGTCTGGCTTCTTTCACTTAGCATAATGTTTTCAAGGTTCATCCACATTATAGCATGTGTCAGTACTTCATTCCATTTAATTGCCAAATAATATCCCGTTATATGGATATACTACATTTTATTTAATTCCTAGTTTATGGGCACTTGAATTATTTCCATTTTTGGCTATAGTGAATAATGTTGCTACAAATATTCATATACAAGTCTTTTTGTGAAATATATCTTCATTTTTGGGGGGTAGATACCTAGCATTGGAATTGTTGGATCATATGGTAATTCTGTTTAACATTTTAAAAGACTGCCAAATTGTTTTCCAAAGTGGTAGTAATATCTTATATTCCCCCTAGTAATGTATTAGGGCTCAAATTTCAACACATCCTCACTAACATTTGCTATTTTTAATCTTTTTGTTTAGAGCCATTCTAGTGAGTGAAAAGTGGTTTCTCCTTGTGGCTTTGATTTGCATTTCCCTAATAACTAATAATCTTTTATTATTAGTGAAACATCATTTCATGTGCTTTTTGTCTGCTTACATATTCCTTTGAAGAAAAGTCTATTCAAATTCTTTGTCCAGTTTTAAATAGCACTAAATTGTCTTATTGACTTGTAAGTGTTCTTTAATATTTTGGACATGATCCAGGTTGTTGATCACTTTAAAGAGCCAACTATTAGTGTTGTTCATTTTCTCTATTGTTTCCTGTTCTCTGTTTATTTTCACTCTAATCTTTAGTATTGCCTTTCTTCTGTTTAATTTGCTCGTCTTTTGTAGAGATTTATAACTATGAATTACCCAGTAAGTACTGCCTTAGCTATATCTCAAGTTTTGGTGTTTTGATTGCATCTATCCTGAAGTATTTTCTAATTTCCACTGTGATTTCTTCTTTGATCCAGAGGTTATTTGGGAATATGTTGTTTAATGTCTATGTATTTGTGAGTTTCCCACATTTCTTTCTATTGTTGATTTCTAATTTAATTCCATTTTGGTTAGAGAACACAATTTATATGATTTCAATATTTTTAAATCTATTAAAGCATGTTTATGGCCCAGCATATGGTCTAGTTTGGAGCTGGTTACAAGAACTCTAGAGGAAGGTATATTTTGTTGTTGTTAGATGGAGTATTCTTTAAATGTATATTAGTTTAATGGTTTTATAGCTTTGTTCCCTTGTTGCTCTTAGCAGTTGGGAGCCACTAAGCCCCTTTTAATTGTTCACCATTCAGATCCCCATTGTTTTCAACAATGACTTTAGGCAAGAACTTCTCCAGGTTTAGTTCCAAATAAATGCAGTCCCTTCAGGTAGAGCTACTGTGGTTTGGCTTTTTTGGGTTGTTTTCCGTTCAGAATATTAATGGGGTACAAACATTGAGGTTACATATGTTGCCTTTGCACCATCTGAGTCATAGCTACACAGGTGGCCATCCCCAGACAGTGCATACTGCACCCATTAGGTGTGAATTAGCCCATCCTCTCCTTCCCCCTCCCTCCTGCCTGACACCTGATGAATGGTACTTGCATATATGCACTTAAGAGGGCTAATAACTAGAATCTACATAGAACTTAGCAAAATCAGTAAGAAAAAATCAAACAACCCCATTAAAAAATAGTCTACTTACTGTGTATTTGTTTCAAATAAATTCAGTCCCTTCAGGGCGGTGCTTTGTTCTTATGGCCTGCTTTTCTACCTGGACAGAAACTCTGGGCTTTACCTGAGTTTAGGATGGGTATAGTAGGTCTTCTGTAGGAACACTCTACTCTACTAATGGGTACTGAGGGGAGATGGTTGCCCCTGGTCATTTCAGCTTCATGTAGAAACTTTACCCTACAAATGAACTATGGCAGGGGAGATTGGGATCCCGCTGTTCTTGGCCTGTCACACCTGAGGCAGAGGTCTCACCCAACAATTGGGAGCTAGTCCTCTAGTCCAAACTTGCCTGGAATAGCACTTCTTCAACATGGGGCTGTGGGGACATAAGAGAAACTGGTGGCCTTGTCTTCCTAGGGTGAAACCATTTTCCCCATAGAACTAGGGAAATAGGAGCTCCAATCTTCTTGGGCACATCCACATGTAGTAGAGGTCTGGAGTACAGCTTATCACATGGAGCTGGGAGAAATGGAACAGGTTATAGCTCAAATGTCGCAGATCCTCATTATTTTTGCCAAGACTTAGTAGATTTTCTTAAAGAAATGTTTCTTCATTTGTCATACCCCTTATGACAATTTCTAAAGGCTGTGTGTGTGCACATATAGTTATCACCAAATGTTGTTTCTCTGGGGAGTGGGTACACCAAGATCCTCATAGAACCATATGGAAATCCTTAAATGTTGATACTACTCAGATCTTCACTACATTGTCTCCTGAATGACCTCGTATATACCCACCTCTTTACCTACTGCCCATTCACTGGTGACTCCAAAACCTACATCTCCGGCTCATTCTTTCCTACGCTGCATGTCAGTATGTCTCTGGCCTTTTGGACATAGTCTCCAAGTTGTTGCCCATTGAGTACCAAAAACTAACATTTATAAAACTAGCCTCACTTTCTTCTCAGGCCTACATAACTGTTTTTCTTTTATTAGATTCCATCTAACAGAATGGCACCATCAACTCTGTTCCTCCAGCCAAATATCTTTAAATATATCCATGATATCCAGGTTGGTCTGAGTGTAGTGGTGTTTACAACTAATTGATTACAACCAGTTACAGATTCCTTTGTTCCTTCTCCACTCCCATTGCTTCACTTGACCAGCCTAAAAAAAAAAAAAAAAAAAAGAAAAAGAAAGAAAGAAAAGGAAAAAGTATATATCCATGATATCTACCTCTCTCTTATCTCTAACACCCAATTAATCAACTCATGCTCCTTTGTACACTACATATTTCTTAAATGTGCCCACTTCTATCAACATGGTCAACACCCTAGTTTAGGTCACCATCATTTCTCACCTCTACTATTACCGCAGCCTTCTCTTAGCTCCTTTTCAATTTTCCACTCTTCAAACTGGTATGTCATGTCTCCTCTCTTCAAATCCCTGAACAAATCATATCAGACCCTCTACAGTCTGGCTTTTTCTTACTCTAGCTTCATCTCTAGAAAATCCCACCTTCTTTATACCCTCAGAATATATCCTAGACATAAAGAACAAGTTCTTATTCCTGAAAGCACCATACTTTATCTAGCTTCCTGTTTTTCCCTCTTTGTGGAACATCCTTTTGCTATTTCTCCTGGCTAAGTCCTATTTATTCTTCAGGTGTCAAATTATATGGCATTTCCTCCAAGAAGCTTTTTCTCTTCCCCCTCCCCCTAATTAGGTTAGTTCCCCCTACTATGACCTAGCAGAGCCGACTGAAATCCCTCCCTACTATCTTAAAAAATACTTATGGCAAGGCACAGTGGCTCATGCCTGTAATCTTAACACTTTGAGAGGGTGAGACAGGAGGATTGCTTGAGGCCAAGAGTTCTAGAACAGCCTGAGCAAGTGGGAGACCATGTCTCTACAAAAAATAGAAAAATTAGCCAGGTGTGGTGATGCACACCTATAGTCCCATCTACTCCGAAGGCTGAGGCAGGAGGATGGCTTGAGCCCAAGAGCTTGATGTTGCAGTGAGCTATGATGACACTATTGCACTCTAGCCCAGGTGATAGAGCGAGACCCTGTCTCAAAAAATAATAATACAAACTTAGTATATTCTCTTGGAATTTCTTGTTTTATTATATCTCTTCAATACACCGAGACCTCCATGAAGACAGAGGCCATGTCTGATTTGCTTAACCCATATACCCCTAGAGGTAGCAGAATTCTTGGCCTAAAGTTCTAAATAACTTTATCACAGCTAAAGCTTAGTTACAAGGTTGGAGACAGTAGATAAACACAAATACTTTCCTATTTTCTATCAGGTTAAAGCTAGGTGAGAAAACACAGCTTAACAAACTCAAAAATATCCTAAATTTTCATTCATTGATAGAATTATCATACGGAACATGATAAAGGCTCTTCATATATCAATTATACTAAGATTTAATTCAGAATTCAAAAAAATTACTTGTAAATAGTCTTGGACAGCAGGTGTTCCTTGGAAAGATTTCCTTGCTCTAAACAGAATACATCAGTATATTTTTTTATTTTTTTAAATAAATTTTATAGTGATAAAGGCTCTATAAAATAAATAATTTTATTGTGTATATGTAAGGCATACATATTATGGGATATACGAAGATGATAAAATGTTACTATAATGAAACAAATTAAAATATCCATCATCTCAGTTACCTTATTTTTGTTTTTGTGACAAGAGCTGCTGTGTGTGTGTGTGCACGCGTGTGTTGGCAACAGCATTCTGCATACCTGGTATCTAATCCCAGTTCTGTTCCTTAATGGAAGTGTGAACTAAATCATTTTACTTAACCTTGCTGAGCCTCAATTTTCTCATCTGAATTGGGACTAATGGAATCTCCCCTACCTACTCCCATCTGACTTTGAGACCAAATAATTTATATAAAATAGTGTTATAATTTTTTTCAAAATAAAAAAGAATACATTAGTACTGAGCTAATTCCTAAAATGTCCACTAAGGAGTGTGATACCACCACTAGAACCATCTAAAAATGACTTTGAAGTCTACTGTTTCTCTTCAAACACCCAAGAAATGAGGTCTAAGTTTGAGTAAATAGACAAAAGGAAGAGAGAATTGTTACCAACTCTACCCTTAGCCCTCTATCCTTTCAGTATTGGCCTCAAAGAAATCTAAACTCCCAGAGGTCCTGATCTTCTTCTTCACATTGCTATGAAGGCTTACACAGGGCCTAGTGTTAATGCATCTTCTTGGACCATGGATGGGCTTTTTGGTTCCCCATGTCTACCATCCCGGAAAGAGGAGCAGCCCTGAATTCACTATAAGATAGTCTTATAATGTCTCATTCTTCTCTTCATCTTAACCTAAAGAGCATTAACTTTGGGGTAAGATAAAACTCCACTCTAGCCCTTTGATTCATTTCATTGATTTTAGGTTTGTATCCTTGATTGTGGGAATATAAATTTGAGATACCTCAAGTGCTACTTGGATGTTGAGTTGATGGAGCAGCTTTCCCCCTCCCTGAATATGGGAATCGCGGTGTTCGTAACTTGAAACTGCATGCTCTCAGTTTTTGGTAGTGATAGGGGCTGGCGCAGATAGAGGGATTTCTCTAGGCCATTTGGAGTCAGCCTGTATTAGGGAACTAGTCTAGCAATGGAACCTAGAAAAGGTCTGATCCTTCCAGTACATACTGGGCAGCAGTTGTAAATTGTGTTCCTTGTATTACATTTCTCTCACATAACCTGGTAATCTTCCGTAAAAATCTCATTAGAAATTATGGCCTGGTCTCTGATGTGCTGTAGGAAATTAGGGAAGGGTGAGGGCACAATATGGGGTAAAAAAGGAGGAGAGCAGAATCCCCTTCCTTGAGTCCAGAGTGGTGGCAACCTTTTACCTGTTGGAAACCACTGTGCCCAGAGGAGCACCAACCTCATAAGGGTCAGAGGCTACAGAAAAACAATACAATGGTAGCTTGCTGAGGAGCCAGAGAAGATACAGGGAGCTTTCTAGAAAATAGGTTCCAGATAGGACAACACTCCTCATTCTACAATTCATTTTTTAAAAAACACACCAAATTTTTTTTCTGATTTTTTTCCAGCAGGCCTACTTTTAGCCAATACATTGCAATTGTGTGATTTTAATAAGAGCATCCCCCCTGAACTGATGCCTGAATTCCAGCCTCAGTGTTTAGTGAGTAAAAAGTTGTGTGGGAATTAGGAAACAAAAACAAAAAACAAAACAGGGCTATATCACCCTACACCAGGATTAGGTGAGTAGAGCTGGTCTAGATTTCAGACCCAAGTTTTCTACTATGCTTTCTGTACTTGTGCAAGGCAGAAGCAGCACAAACTCCATAATGGCCCTGAGCATTAGCCTAAAAAATTCTAAGGAACAGTAAGGTGCCTGCATGGTATATGAAAGGTCACAGATTTTTTGGAAATATTCTAGTGGATGGGACTCACCTGTGCCACCATTGTTTGAGTAACATGTTTATATTTGCAAAGAAAAAAGACTGGAAATTATATATATTTCAAACTTGGTTATCTCTGAATAGAGGGATCATGTGTGATTTTTTATTCATTTTTTTTGAAATTTTCAAAATTTTCTGAAATTAAAATATATTAACTTTGTAGTCAGAAAAAATATTTTGGTGTTTTTTTTTTTTTTTTTTTTTTTTTTTTTTTTTTTTTTTTTTTTTTTTTAAAGATAAATTGTAGAGGTGTGTTGTCCTATCTGGAACCTAAACTTATATCCAACACTAGGGTTTAAAGTTTTCTGGTCATGTATGACATATATGAAGTATTTTTGCTTGTGGAACTAGGGGGTTTCCAAGAAGAAATTCACACTAAGAGAAAAGCAGTCTGCCAATAAATTTGGCTCAGGAACAAAAGCTAGGTTTTTGGAGAGGAGGAACAAGTCTTTTTAAGTTGTGAATTTTTCTTCTGACAGGCTTTCTATAGTTAAATCTAGACAGAAAAGAAGCCTACAAGTAAACTCTGAAGAACACTTTTTTCAATTTTTATTATGGAAAATTTCAAACATATACAAAAGTACAGCGAAGAGTATAATGAATTCTCAAATATCCATCACGCAGCTTCAACAATGATCAATTAATAGTCAGTCTTGTTTTATCTATGTACTCACATACCCCACCTCAGGTTATTTTGAAGCAAATACTAGTAGCATATCATCTCACCTGTAAAATTTTTAGTACATTTCTCTAAAAGATAAGAATTTTTCAAAAAACATAACCAAAGTACCATATCACTCCTAAAATACAATAAATTGGAAAGATGTGTTTTTATTTCAAATTATGTAAGATTCAGGAGCACAATCAATAGATTTAACTGATACCATGAAGAAGGGTTTTAAGATGAGAATGGAGTCCAAGCTGTTTCCGATATAACTGCTTTATAATGCAAAAGAAAAATAAAACAAACTACCATATTAAAGCCATTTGGGGGACTTTGTTAGGAGCTGGGGAAGACTGCTAACATCATACACCCCATGGCAAAACTCCATAAAATTGCCTCTAAACATCTTCGTCCTTTCTAAGGACTTTAAAAAGAACTTTAAGAAGTTGTTCTCATGGAGGCGGGTGACCCAAGTCCTCTCTTTTTAAATCTTTCATTTTGTGTTCTCCTCTTACAGCGGCCTCTTTCCCAAATGCTTCCTACGTGACAACAATTTAGCTCTCTCTCAGTCCTCTGCATTCTCACATGCAGAAACCAGGTGGGACAAGGAGCTAATGAGTGTTCTGGAAAAGGGATAAAAACTGTGGCCAACTGAATCCGTAACAGAAGCAAAAGAAACGCAGGCAAACTAAATGAAATAATTAACTTTGGAAACTGCCAATAGTGCAGTCTTTGTTGGCTCTGGCATCAAATAATACAGGATATTGAGTTTAAAATGAGAATAGCAGTGTTTTCCTCAAAGAGATGTTAAGATGACATGTAAGAAGTGGTTAGGGCATTGCCAAAGCAATTTATTATTTATATATCATTTCAAAATTTATTTTTATAAAAACTCACAATTTTGAGTTCGTTGTATTTATTTTTACAGTCAACTTTATAGCAAGCAATATTTTTTGACTAAAATTTTAAGCAAATTATCAACAGTACAAAAACACTAAAGTTGTTATACGAAGGACTGATTCTACAAAACATTGCCCTAAGTGATGGCATAATCTTAAAACTGTGCTAGCCACTGTAGTATGACATAGAAATATGAGTAATAATTCTTGTCCTGAAACATCTTACAACTGCCTTGAAATGTTTCTTAAACACCTGATACACATGGTGCCGAGACAGCATATACTCTACTAGCACCAGATTAGAAGAGGAATGTTTTGCCACACAGTGCTTACAAAATATTAACTCAATCAAAAAACCTTCAGTGACGCCAATCATATTTCAAGTAGTGTCTAAAACGCAGGATATGCAAAGAGTAAGGAAAAATAGTCTTTGTTTTCAAAGATAGTATAGTCCAATGAAGGCAGACACATCAAAAAAGCACAACAAAAGGCTATAGGTGCTGAATTAAGAGTCTGTTCACGTACAACGGTACAACAACCAGAGCAAGAGGAGCCAGTGGAATACACAGGGAAGGAATGTCCCACGACACAGGAGGAAAACCAGATGAGCTGTCTTCTTGGGAACACAGAAGTGCTCACCTGTACTTGACAATTCCATTGATCACTAGGTTCACACCAATGATTCTTTTCAAGCAATCCCGAACATCTTTGCTGTTCATCTAGACAAACAAATCAACATAAAATTAGCAGGCTTATAATAACGAATCCTCTGACAAATTTACTGAGGGCTTATTATATGCATCAATTACTTCACATCAAGCAAGTCACAGAATCATCTAATACAGGTGCTGTGTGAGTCTGGATGAACAGCTGAGGGAATTACAGGCCAACATATATCATGACACAAAAAAGTCAGGAAAGCAGTGATACCAGAAATTTTGCAAAAGGGAAGTGAGAATTTAAGTCATTAAAAAAAATCCTAAATTCCACGTTCTAGACCAGGGGTCCTCAAACTACGGCTGTGGGCCACACGTGGCCCGCCGAGGGCATTTATCAGGCCCGCAGGGTGTTTTTGCCACTGCTGCCTGTCCTGCTTAGCAGCCCACTCGTCCCGGATTCACAGTGTGTGTGTGTGGAATGTGCGCCACACTCTCCAACAGCCCTCCAACGGTCTGAGGGACAGTGAACTGGCCCCCTGTTTAAAAAGTTTCAGGACCCCTGTTAGACTCTAGGCTCATGGAAATAATTCAGGCTGGTTCTCACCCACCGAAGAGTTTGTAGTCTAGTGGCCATAGGTACAATAAACTATGAAAACCGTGTTACAGGAGAAGGTTCTTAATCCAGGTGGTCAGGAATGACTTCTCATAGGAGACGCTTATGAAGTATCTATATCTCCAACTACAGATTTTTAAAAACTGAGCATCAGACAAATACCATGGCTGAAGTTACAGTGAGTAAGAACTGGAATTAGGTCTGTCTAACTAACTTCAAGCCCACAATGTAGTTTCTATCATATCAAGCTCTATCTTGTAAAAATGTCATGTTTTAGTACGGTCACCATAGGGACTTCCAGTTCACATAGCACCGTTTGCCCAAAAACATTTAAAGTACACTAAATACAGTACATTAGCTAGCTTATCAAGAAGAGAATTACCAAGAAAATACTGATAAAACTCTTTCTGGTAGTGTCTGGTGGATTCCACCACAAGAGAACCCTGGAGGTGAAACCTCTGCCCAGTCAAACATATGTATATTCTAAATGTAAACAAATTGTTATTCTCATACTAACCTTCTCAAAGGAAATATGCAAAGAAATTAAAAACCTGGCCGGGCGCGGTGGCTCAAGCCTGTAATCCTAGCTCTCTGGGAGGCCGAGGTGGGCGGATCGTTTGAGCTCAGGAGTTCGAGACCAGCCTGAGCAAGAGAGAGACCCCATCTCTACTATAAACAGAAAGAAATTAATTGGCCAACTAACATATATAGAAAAAATTAGCCGGGCATGGTGGCCCATGCCTGTAGTCTCAGCTACTTGGGAGGCTGAGGCAGCAGGATTGCTTGAGCCCAGGAGTCTGAGGTTGCTGTGAGCTAGGCTGACGCCACGGCACTCACTCTAGCCTGGGCAATAAAGTGAGACTCTGTCTCAAAAAAAAAAAAAAAAAAAAAAAAAAGAAATTAAAAACCTTTACATCAATTGTTTCAAATGAATCTATGCAAAGTGATAAAGCAACTGAATTATTTTACCACAATTTCCTTCCTTTAGTTTCCTTCTTTAGAGTGTGATCAACAGATTTTACATTTATATACAAACACACAATTTTTTGAAAAAAAATTGTATCATAGACACAGCACCAATTATGTTTCAAGTATATGCATCTATATTAACCTGTTTCCTCTTTATATATTCATAATAATAAAACACTTGACCAGCTGAAAATGTAAGCTATTTATAAAACACGTAGAAAATACATTTCTGATTCATGTTAGCATATCTCAATTGTCTATGGAGAGTACTCTTTTCCCTTTTTTTGAGAGAGGGCTGTAAAATTTAACTGTACATTTTTAGTGCAATCACAAAGCAAATAATGTATAAATGACTTTTAATACTCTTAGAAGGAAAAATCTCAACTTTTCATCAATTTTTGGAGCACTGAGGTGGCAAAAATTTTCTATATACTACCTCTGGTCATCTGTTTTAACCTGAAACTCTTGATTTAGTCTTAAAAAGAAAAAAAGAATCTAATGGGAGCTTTTAATTATTTTGGGTCCCAGAGAATATCTTGCAAAAACTACTTAAATGAACCTGACAGTCAATCCTGAAAAAACAGCACAACTTATTCTAAATGTTTCTGGCAAATAAAAAAAAAAGGAAAACGGGGGGAACCCACAACATATTTATAGTCTAATAATTCTTAAGAGAGGGTTAATAGGACTATTGTACATTTTTTACTTTCTCAGATAGAATCCAATAAGATGATGTATTATTATCTCTAATAATAGCAAGTACAAGTTAAGCCTCCAAAGTATTTCTGACAGCATTTCATATAGAAGGGATTTTATCTACTAAAATGTCCATTGAATTGAAGACAGTATATCTGCTGTGTCAATATTCATATAGAATCTAAGAATCATCTAGAATACCTAGCTTATGTGGGGGAAATCTTGGGGTCTATTTGAGGCAAACTGTTTGAATAGTAAAAGTAAACTTGCCTATAATTTTTAAATGTGCTTCAAACATACTCAATATATGTCACTTTATTAAAGAAAAATTTTAAAAACTTCAACATTTGATCAGACTACACAATTCAGACTAAACTGTCATTGGTTTTAAAAACCCACTAATTTTCTCACTCTTTCCTTTGACAGCATTAGTACAGAAAATATTTTGTGTACTAAAACTTCTACTTTATCTGTACTTAAATGTGTAATGAGATTTGTTTTCAAAACAGAAAAATTCTTTAGAAAATAAAATGGCACCCACTTTTTAGCAGCATGGAAAATATTAATAATATGTGAAATTACAATGCAACCAAAATGGAGAAAAGATACTTGAATGCTTTGAATAGTAAAATACACAAAGCACACAATAGGGCAGAAAAAAAATCTATATAGTCCAAAACCAGAACTATTCTATAGTATAAAACACAGGAGAACGGAGTAATGATTAGGAGAAGGAATGCAGTAGGCTTATGGATTACAAGTAATGTTAATTTCTTGATCTAGATGATGGTTACCTATGTGTGTTCACTAAGTAAACATTCATTCAGCTATACATTTAAGAGTTATGTATTGTTCTGTATGTATACTGTACATGAGTGAAACATAAAATAATTTTAAAAGACTCCATTAAACTTTTAGCGGTAATTGTGTTCAAAAAGGTCACTGAGTAGTAAAAAATTGTTTTAAGTAATCACTACTTTCCACTTTGTACTCATTATTTATTCATAAAATGTTGTAAAAATGCTTAAGTGTTATATATAGAATGGCCTTCCAACCCCCAATACCCTCTTCACAAATTAAGCTTCCCTTCTACCTAATTTTAGACATGGCTGGGGGAACAGAGAAAGTTCAGAAGAGAGACTTAGTTATATTATTAGATGGAATTCCTGATTTGAAGCAAGCATCGAGGCAACTGTAAGAGCTTTTAATTTGGCACCCACAAAAAGGTTGTCATGTGAGGCCAAACGATTACCCTCAATCTTTAACAGAGACTGTTCAGGTGTCCTAACACTTTGAGACATTTGTAACAGCTGAATGTCAAGACAGATAACTCACTCAATTGGGATATAATCGCCACAAAAGATTCCAGTCCTGTGGTGACTGGGAGTTAGGGAAGTCCTGTTAAAATTCCAGTTTAACAGGAATGTCACTAAATTAAAATATGGGCATATTATAACTTTCTGTCAAAAACGAACTTAAATTGAGAGAACCATGGTTCTTCTAGGGCGTCCAATAAGGCGCCATGGGAGTAGGAAGTCCAGCATGCTAAATCACATCCCATGAATACAGTTTCCGTGATAAGACATGTATATCAAGATATGTTTGGCTGGCAATGCCCCAGAAATACCTCCTCTATCAGGCAGTAACCTTGCTAAACTGTATGAAAAATGACTATTTCAAGTAGTTGTGAACATTTTTTGAAAACCAAATGATGTACAAACAAATAGACAAAGACATTTCTGAAAAGGGCCTATCAGGTTACATTTCTGAAGCTAACATTACTGTCAAGTGCAGAAAGAGCACACGATGCAAATGATTTCCTAAGCTTGTTTT